>BQNB010069589.1:0-33432 GCA_026074375.1 Tanacetum coccineum | reverse complement strand
CCATCCCTAGGACTTGCTTTATGTTCCCTTGACTAACTATACATCTTATATACATGCACATAGCTAGCAAGTAACTCATACACACTTTACACTTAGAGAAAAATTTACAAAACCTCTCTTTGGCCTCTATAGAGCTCACGGCTCAATACCACCTCCCAACCAAACCCATACAAAATTTTCTACAATCCATACACTTCTATATACACCTATTCTAAGATATACTAAGGTATTTGCAAGCATTGAATCATCATTTCCAAGTATTTCTCAAGTAAAAGAAAGCTAGGGTTTAGTGAAGGAAAGCTAGGGTTTATTAAGTGCAAGCTTGGTTTTTGTGGCTAAACAAGGGTTTAGTACTTGTACATCATCATCATCATTCTTCATAAGGTCCATTTAAACTCTTTATGTTGCTATAACTTTCATTATTATGCATATGATCATTCTATTTAGCTTATATCACCATTTAAGTTTTAATCATGAAAATGAAGTATATAACTTGAAAATGAGACATTTACACACTTATATATATTGTATTGTGTAATACTTACATCATGTTAGAAAAGGCGATGAGAAAATTGGTGTATCATATGTATTGTGTAAAACATGATATTGGATTAATAGGGTTTTCCATAGTTTCATAATAATGTATCAAACTTAAAGGAAATACCATAAGTCATGTTAATATATGATTATGGACTCTTAATCTATGTTAGATAATACTAAAATAAAAGTCTCATGAAAGAAATACACTTGTCACCTTGGTTTAGTTGTAGAAAATGATTATTACAAAACTATAATTAGAGATTTCTTAAGTAAAGTTATTAATTTTAAGTATTATCATGATTGGTTAACATTGCAACTTTGGACACAAAGGACTTTATGGACAAAGACACATCATAGATGGTATGATTTTATAAAATAAATGTTTTAAGAGACATATGGTAAAATATCACAAGTAATAAAGAATAAAGAAAAGATCAAAAATGGACTTAACACACTAGCATCAACATTCTGTCCCAATTCGAATTTTTTACATTACCATTTATATATTTATAAGATACTACATTTCACGAAGATACCGAAAAAGTAAGAAACTTGTTTAAACTGATTAAATAACGAAAAAGTTACGTTTAAAAACAAGTTAACGTTAATAAACGAAGTCCGTAAAACATTTTTATAAAAACATTTTTATAAAAATTTCAAACAGCAAGGTAGTATATTAATAAAAAATACAAATTTTTGTAGATTCCAAAATGACAAGAATCAGTAATTTTTTCAATTAATAACGAACGAGTGTATGAATTTAGCGAGATTTCACGACAATTAATACTTTTCTAAAAACTATTTTATAAAGTTACTATTCATAGACCAGAAATGGTAATATTTTTTGTGTAAACCACATAAAAATAAGAACTTTCAAATAACTAGAACTCCTCGAAAGAATCATTAAAAACGGAGCTATAACGAATAAAATACGACATTTACGGGTTTTACGACGACGAATACGAATTTTACGAAACTCATGTCTGTCATGAACAGTAAATGTTACTGTTCATCAGGGGATAAATTTATAAAAATGTCAAATATCGATTACCCGTCTTAATACTAAAAGCGGACCATAAGAAACGCGAGAATCTGGTTTTACAACGCGAAAGTTACGCCAGTTTTACTAAACGTTAATTATGAAAACCGTTTGTAGCTTATTTAACACAATTTTACCAAAACCAATAGTTGTGATTGAGCTATAAATAATATTATTTGGTTATCAAGTACAATTATTACTAGGGAGTTACATAAAGAGGCCTCTTCGGATGGGGCGTTCAGACGAGTTGTTGGATTTACTAATTTACAGTGTCCAAACTCCCTCGAGACGACATGTCATGACCTCTTTAATTATGATAGCCCTCACGATAGAACATGTAACGAACTATAAGAATATATTCAATGTTTAAATAAATTACTCGGTAAGCTTATCCGACCTTAATTTAAATTATTGCATTTGATCCATTCGCGCTGGCGCGTAATTGTGATAAACACTTGGCATTACTCACTCAAGGTGAGTTCATAGCCCCACGTTTCTACATGCTTTTGTTTTTACAAAGTTTTTTGGGTGAAAAACATGCAATGCTTTACAATTGGACACAAGTGGTTAAGTTTCATGTTATGATTACGTGTTGCCTAATAGCGAAACCCATATCTGAGGCCCATTATCATGAACTGTTAGATTGTGATCGCGAATGTTAATAATAGGATCTATGGTTTGACAACCCCGTATGGGTGATAGCTGATCACTAGACAAACGAACGAATACCATTCGAATATAGGATGTTGCGGTGTTTAGAACATCACCACGGCAAACTGCCATTGAAATGTTGCATCCATACATGTCAAGCATCTGTAGTCATAATCATAGATCAACGTAAATTCCATTTATATGATTATCTTGCATCTATTGCATTATCATACACTGGGGGAAAACTTGTGGTCCTACAATAATATGATTAATCAAACCTATGAATTCACCAGACAAATTGTGTGACGTTTTAAAGCAATGTTTTTTCAGGGGATCAATAAGCACTAAGGTGCGATGGATACATTGGTTGTTTTTGATTTGTATGCTTGCATTAAAGATTTGTCGCATTTCATTGTTGTTTAGTCTGTTATGGCATAAAAATCTTGTATTTTGAATTAAGTAACAAGTTAAGCTAACGGGCTTGTGAACAATGACTTTTGTTAAATCCAATGTATCATTTTCAAACACTTTGGTCGTTTCTATAGTATCTCTTTGTGTTGATGATCCATAAAGTAACACGCCCCGGACCCATATTCCCTGCGACCCAAATTGGGGTGTTACATATTGCTGGTCTTCTGAACCATTTCCTACTGTAATCGAACTTGTTCAAATCTGATGAAACATCACTTCCTCCTGTTCACTCATTGGGCTCAAGTGAACATTCTAGCACGATTTTCCCACTCCTTCTGACCATGCAAAGTCCACACTCTCAAATCAATTCTCTCCTTTAAACCCAAATCTTGGACCGTATCGATCTTCCAGTCCAGCCTCGTTGGGGATAAACGACCCGGGAACATTCTATACTACTTCTCGGTTTTATTGATTATGCTTTTAGACTATTCTTACTATATATATTTTATATTTTATTATATTATATATATTTTAAGGTGTAGTTTGGCACCGATCAGCGACGAAGAGCCGAACAGCTTCCAAGCGAGCAACTGGAGCAAAAGATTCCTCGAAATCAATACCCTCTTCCTGTGCACACCCCTTAGCTACAAGCCATGCTTTATTGCGAATTATAGTTTGATCTTCATCCTTTTTGTTCTTCCATAACCACTTTAGCTTGATGAATTTCTTGCCAAATGGTTTGTCGACGAGTTCCCAGGCTTGTAGTCTGTCGAATTGATGAAGCTCATCCTGCATTGCCTCGATCCATGCAAAATCATCCATTGCTTCCTTAATGTTTTTTGGTTCGGCAGTACTCACGGTGAGCGCGAACATACACATTTCCGGATCTGTTTTGTCGTCTTGTTTGCACTGGCTAGGATGGATTTCCACGAACTTGTTCTAATGGGTGATCTTTAGTCCATCGGTGTTCAGATTGATGATGTTGGTAGAATGTATACATGTTTGAATTATCAACATTGCGAGTAGATGACTCTGCTTCTTCACGTACCAGTGTACTGAAGATGTTGTAAAATTTGTTTTCGTCAATTTATGCATCTGCTTGCTGCTTGATCATTGTTGTTTTCCTCAACATTGACATTTGTTATTGGAGTGATCGGTTTTATTATAGGTTGAATAGTTGTTGTAGGTTGTGTATATTGTTTTATAGAATTATCAGAGAGGGAGGAAGATGTTAGGAATATTGTAATAGATAGTTACTGCTAGTAGGTATGTAGTTCCTACTGGTAGAGTAAAAATTCCTGCTGGTAGGTATGTAGTTCCTACTGGTAAGGATAATGTTATAGTTTATGTTGTTAGTATAAAAGGGTTCCTGCTGCTAGTAGTAATAGTCAAACCCGAATATGTTTAGAAGTTTGTTAGAGAAAGAGATATATATAAGATATATAAGGAAGAGATATGGATGATCTCCATTATTCTAGGAATACCGAATTAGGGTTTCTTGGGTATAAAAGAAACATTCGGCAAAAGGTTTTAGGCACAGAGATCGAAAAACACTTTTATTATTAATAGAAAAGATCCATAGAGGATCATTGTTTGAGTAATTCTTCTTTAACTTTGTTGTTTATATTCTGCGTAAACAATAGTTTAATCTGTTAGAGTCTCTCTTAGAGTTGCTTGTGATTACATAAGTACTCTACAACATTAATCGGCTTGAAGATCTATCTAGGGCTGGACCTACAAGTGGTATCAGAGCCTGGTTAGAGAGCCTCTGTTAAAGAAAGTTTACTATTCTCACTCATAAAACTTCATAATGACTTCACCAATTCCTTTACCAACATTCTCTATGCCATCACCATCACAAACATTCTCTTTCCCATCAACATCTGAACCTGTGTTCTCTGTGTCAACCTCTGAACTAGTATTTGAATCTCCAAACTCTCAAACCTCACAAAACACACAGAAGACTTTAACACTGTAACAACCAGCCTTTTCGGAGAGTTAAATCATCTACTTTACCTTATATCAGTGGAAGCGTCTACTCTGACCCAAGCTCAACTAATCTCTTGATTCCTAAAGCAGCTTATCTGATAAATGCTCAGAATCAAAGTTCACTAGCTACGCGCGTGTCCTTGCTTGATTGTGAAACATGAATTGGACACTTGAAAATAATGCTCCGATCTGCCTACAGCTGCGTTCACTTACATCTAGGCTTTATTTTTATTTTTTGTGCTTTTTTTAATGATGGGATAGGGGGTTCGTGATATATTTAAGGAGGATTTAGGTCAGAAACCTCGTTAATATACAGAATCATTTGCGAGTCCAGTAAATATCATCTAATGACCTATTCAAATACATTTTTCTTTCAATTTAAATTTGAAATTACGGGTATTACAACTCCATTTAATAAAATTACGGGTATTACAACTCTTCCCCCATAAAAAAATCCGTCCTTGGAATTTACACCAAACATATAGCCTTGGATACCCTGACATCGTACAATGTTCCTTTTAAACTCTTATGACTTATTGGGCAACTAAAAAATTCAACCAAGAATGTTTGCAATAAACATAAGAGCTTAAGTTTCAGTAAAACAAATCAAACTTAATAATTCAAAAAAAATGAAAATTTATAATCACTAATAAACTCCAAGCTACTACTAAGCATCACATGCTTCTTTATTATCTTCTGGATAGAATGAATTGTCTCAAGCATTCTCAACATTCAATTTAAACACTCTTCTCATTGTCTTCCGTGGTTGAGTATCCTTGTACTCCACTCGCTTGCCGTTATATCCCACTTTCTCTTGCGGATCCTGAGGCTTCCTACCAGGACATTCAACAATCTTATGTCCCAGACTCTTGCATTTGAAACAAACCCACTCAGCTTTACATTCCTTAGACGTGTGGCCTGACCTCTCATAATTACGAAAATTATCATGCCAACATTCCCCTTTATGTGTTTTCTTGCAAATGGTACACGGTTTATACTCCCCAACATTTTCCACTTTAGCACTATTGGTTTTATCTTTTTCACGTCGGCATCCCGATTCTCTCTCTTTCTTTTGTTGTCTCCTTCTTTTAGTTGTCGATTATTCTCCTTTTCTACCATTAAAGCAAGCTCCACCGCTTCTTGAAAATTTCCAGGTCGTGCTTGTTGAACGAGACCCCTGATTCCGGATTTTAAACCCCATATATATCGTTTAATCTTTCTTTCCTTGGTAGCTACCTGGTATTTCGTAAATCTTGCCTTTTCATTAAACTTTGTCGTGTATTTTGGGACTGTCATATCATTTTGTTATAGTTTCAAGAATTCTTCCTCAAGCTTATTTATCAATCCTTGAGGACAGTAGTTTTCCATGACCAAATCTTTAAACTCTTCCCATTTCATAACACTTGCAACATCATCACTGCGAGCTATCTTGATCATATTCCACCAATGACGCACCTTTCCTTTCAGCAAATAGGATGCATACTTCACCCTTTATTGAGGTGAGCATTCACTACTTTCAAATATGACTTCTATCTCCTTTAACCAGTTGGTAACAGTCACCAGGTCGTTCTCTCTATGAAATTCGCTTGGTTTACAGTTTAAGAAGGACTTGTAGCTACATCCGTCTCCCTGAGCTTCTGCATTTCTTCTTCTTCTCTCAGCTTCTTCATTTCTTAGTCTCTGAGCATCTTTTGTGTTTTTCCTATCTTGTTCTGCCTTTATTTTCCTTTCTTGCTCCTCTGCAGCTCTCTTATCTTCCATTGCTTTTCTCCTCCTCTCAGCCTCTTCATTTGCCTTTTTCTTTTTCTCAGCCTCTTATGTAGCTTTCCTGGCTTCTTCTGCCTTCCTAAAGTTTTCTTGACTTTGAGCCAGAATAGTGGGCAAGTGTTCTGACATAATCCTCTTAATCTCATTACCTTGTTCCCCTTTAGTAACAGGCGCATCTGGGTTCTTTGTTGGAGTTTGCTTAGAACCACCAGAACCCTTTCCTTCCATTTCTCTATGCCATATTAATTGAAGTCTATAAGATATCTTAGAGACTAGTGTATTTAAATATTATTAGATATATATTAACACAACATTTCAATTTGGGTATTACCTATAAGGCATCTAATTCATACAAAAAACACAACTATTACTCGTTATCTTTAGTGAACCTAGAAGGCACTATATATCAAATGTTTTCATAGCTTAAATACTCAATCTGGGTTTAAGACTAGGTTCCTAAAACCTAATTCACTTAAACCTATGCCTCTGATTACCAACTGTAACAACCCACCTTTTTAGAGAGTTAAATCATCTACTTTACCTTATATCAGTGGAAGCGTCTACTCTTACCCAAGCCCAACTAATCTCTTGATTCCTAAAGCAGCTTATTTGATAAATGCTCAAATTCAAAGTTCACTAGCTACACGCGCGTCCTTGCTTGATTGTGAAACGTGAACTGGACACTTGAAAATAATGCTTTGATCTTCCTACAGCTGCGTTCACTTACGTCTAGGGTTTATTTTTATTTTTTTGTGCTTTTTTTAATGATGGGATATGGAGTTCGTGATATATTTAAGGAGGATTTGGGCCAGAAACCTCGTCAATATACCAAATCATTTGCGAGTCCAGTAATATCATCTAATGACCTATTCGAATACGTTTTTCTTTCAATTTGAATTTGAATATAACCTTAATTATCTATATCTACTTTATGGTAATACAGAAAAATCCACCCTTTAGGATTTTTCTAATTTATATTCAGTCCTAAAAGTTAAATAAAACACTAATTCCATTTAATAAAATTACTGGTATTACAGACACACTTTGCTTTCCTGTAGTATAGTCTTCTTTGAACAAAGGACTGCATAGAAATTCCAACTCTTGTAATGACGGAGCATTTGTGTCTATTAGAGGAGAAACATTTGGAACCAGCGTTGAACTTGAAGGTCCATTACTGTGGTCTTGAATGCCGAGTTCTGAATAGTTATGATCAGAAGTCTTTTGTAATGGGGGCGTGAGGCCAGAGTTTTCATAATCTAATGCTGTTTGTCGTTGAGGAGCGGGGCCTAAAGTGTTATTTTCAATAGACGCCATTGTAAATTCCTTAATTTCATCAAAGTTGATATGAATGGATTCAACAATCAATCTTGTTCTCTTGTTGTAGACTATGTATGCTTTTGACGTTGTAGAATATCCCACCAAAATGCATGAATCCCCTTTTTCTTTCATCTTGTCGAGGTTTTCACCATCCCGGGTTCTGTAACAAGTGTAACCAAAGATGTGACGGTGTTTGAGAGAAGGTTTTCTGTCATTAATGATGTGATATTGTGTTTTGTCATGTCTAGGGATGATGAGAGATCTATTCTAAGTGTAGCATGCGTTTGCTATAGCTTCAGCCCAAAAGAATAATGGAAGTTTAGAAGCTGAGAGTGTCGTTCGAGCAGCCTCAACAAGAGTACGGTTCCGTCTTTTGACAGCGCCGTTCTGTTCAGGTGTTCGAGGAGTAGAAGTTTGATGTTCAATACCTTCTTCTTTAAAATAAGCAAGGAGTGTCTTATTTAAGAACTTTGTGCCTCTGTCAGTATGAATAGTAATCACTTGATCTTGAAGATTGCGTTGAATCATCTTGAGAAAATCTTTTAGTACTTCTGGTGTTTCATCCTTGGTTCTTAGAAAGAGAGTCTAAGTGTATTAAGAGTATTCGTTAACTATCACCATAATGTATTTCTTTCCATTGATGCTTTCAATCCGCATTGAACCACATAAGTCCATATGAAGCAAATTTAACCGTCCTTTCGAACTTGGAACAATCTTTGTTTTGAATGTGCTTCGTTTTGCTTTACTCAGCTCACAAGAAGAACATAGTTGATCATTGGCATATTTCAACTTTGGTAAACCGTTCACAATATCCTTCTTAGAAATCAAGTTGATCATGTCAAAATTAAGTGATAAAGTCTTCGATGCCATAACCATGCTTGAGTTGGTGAAGATTTTGCCAGAAAACAGATTAGAGTTGGTGAAGATGTCTCCCGAAGAGAGATTGTGTAGAGATCAGATCCACGGTTACCGGTGAGTAAGTCGTTTCCCTGAAGATCTCTCACAAAGCAAGTAGATTTTTGAAATGCAGCCTCCAAATCCGCATCACAAAATTGACCAACCGAGAAGAGATTGTGATTGAGGCCTTCGACGTAATAAACCCTGTTGATCATGATGTTTCCTTGAACCAAATCCCCGTAACCAAGAATTAGTGCTAATTGATCATTTCCATAACGAACGGTACCCATATATTTCTCAATGAACTTGCACAATAGCTTGAGGTTTCCCGTTATATGCTTGGTGCATCCAGAGTCAACAATGAATAGGATGAGTTGCACAATCTGCAAGAGAATTGGAGGATGATGGAACATTTGACAAATTGGATCCTAAAGTATTTATGATTTTCAAGACATTAGTTATCCTAGATGCATTATCTATTGTTGGACTAATACTTATGTTCACATCTTTTTTCCTAACTTTAGGCACCCATTTCATTTTTGTCTTAGGAACCCATTTATATCCTCTTGGGCATTGTTGTTCTATCCACCATTTCCATGCCTTGCTAGTTTTTTCATAAAGCATCCTATAGTAACTTTTTGGATTTCTGGATAGTGGATTCTGATGCAACTGTTTTCTTAAGGGGTGTTGCAATAGATTTGTTCGTTTTTCTTATAGGTTTTCTAGTTCTAATGGGAACTTCTTGAGGATTCTTAGATCTAGCATTAAACACAAGCATCATGATTCGAATTAAACATATATTTTTTACAAGTAGCACAAACAGCATTAACATTCGAAGTTCTGGACTTTAAACTGTCATTACACGCAGTTACAGACTTTGTTTTATTAGAAATACTAGAAATCCTATAGTGGTCTTCTACTTCAGTCTTCTTAACCTTCACATGACTATTGTTTTTCACGACCTTATCTTTTATTTTAGTGCTCCTAAATTGTGGTCTGCTAACACTAGTTTTGTGAATTACTCCTGTAGAGGTAGACACGCGATGATTAGTATTCTTAGAAGTCTGAGGCAACTGTGTTGCTCTAGTTTATGTTGGCCTTGTGTCAATTTGATACATTCGTAGTTTAATCACATTTGTGTTTCTTACAGCTTGCCTTGTTGTTTGAGGCAAAATCTGTGTAGTGACTGGTTTTGATAAACCCTCTAACACATTAGTTTTAGTAACTGACTTTGTCGTTTTGAAACTTTTCCTCTCAAGAGAGTCTAAAAAGGAGTTGGTTTTTCTAAAACTAATGGTTTTGGAATCCTAAGAGCATTTGGTTGTCGAACAATAGATGGTTTATCAAACTTAGTTTTCACAGATTTTCCTTTACACTTCTCATTGAGTTTCCTTAACTCACTTATGGCAATGGTCTTGTCTTGCAGTTGATCTTTCAAATCTTGTATTTCAAAGTTTGTTCAGGTTCTTTTAGAAATACAGTTGACGCTTTCTCTTTGCAAACTGTGTCATGTTTCATTTGTTCTTGACATTGTTGTAAAGCAAGTTCAAGAGAAATAGAGTGTTTTGCTAATTTAGCAAAACTTCGTAAAAGCCCGTTGTAAACTTCTTTACTAACATTTTCAGTTTGTTTAAAAAGCTTTTGTGCAAGACATTCACATTCTTTGACTTTATAAAGATACAAGCATTGCAGTTCATTGTAAGCGATAAAGAATGCAAATAAGAACACATAACATCCTTTAAAACACACTCTTGGAGAAGTAGATCATATATGTTTGAAAAATCAGCTTTGTCAGATTCAAGTTCGTCAATCTCTTTTTCAAGTGATTGAACGTACTGTAAATCTGCAAACATCTCTTGTTTAAGTTCACTTACAAATTTGAAACTATCATTTTGTGTTTTTAGTTCAAGAGGCATCAAACATATGTTTATGAGTACGTTTATATCATGAGAAGTTGGTGCACAAAATATTTCATGTGAATGTTTTTCCCAAGCTTGATCTAAAAGTTCTCTTAAATGATTTGTGTTATTTGTCATAACATTATAAGCTTGTCTACTCTTGCTAATTGACTTTCCTGTTGGTAGAAAACCAATGTTTTTAACAATGTTGGGTTTTGTTTTTACAAAATATTTTCTCCACATTTTCTTTCGAACTTCATTTGCATGTGCCAACTGATCAAGATATTCCCGTGAAGATGGTTTAAAAATTTCAGAAAGACTATTTTGTTTTGTGTAGTCATATGGTTTCACTAGGTCTTTATTCAATTTTGATTTACTCTCTTGTTCAAGAGTCAATGTCTCTTCCCTATCAGGTGCAAATATGTTTTTCAAAGGATCGATCAATGTGTCATATGGGGACTCATAGAAAACAAACATGGATTTTCATATTGAGCTTTCTTGAGGTACATGGGATTTGCAAAAGTTGGTCTTCCATTATATGTTGAACCTTTGGGGGCTAACATATGAATGGTTTGAATTGACTGATTTCGTTTATAAACAATTTCATTCAAAAATTTCAATTGTTTTTCCATCGCAATCAATTTGTCGATATCGTTTTCTTTCTTAAGTTTCAAATCCTTTATTACCGTGTTTTTCTCTTTAATAAGACCTTCATACCGTGACTTTGTTAAAAGACTTTGTTTGAATAACTCATCATGTTTCTCTTTGACAAAAGAAATTTCATATGCTTTTATTTTCAAACCTTCTTTTATGCCATGTTCTTTTTGAGCTAATACTCCTAGAGTTTCTTTTAATTGATGTTCAAGTGTGTCATGTTCAAGTGTACGATTAGGTAAGTCTTGTACTTCTCAAGCTTAATCTTTTTGTTCTGCAGTGTAATTATGCATGTATCTCGAGTTCTATCAGAATTCTCAAGACTAGATTTGCATTCTTCAAGTGCAGACTTGCACTTTTGTAATTCATGAGAGATGTGTTTGCTTTCTTTAATTGCTTCTATATCTTTTTGTTTTCATCAGTATCAAGTTTTAAATTTGCAATTAAATTGGCAAGCACATCACGCTCATCATCACATTCTTTAGCATTTTGGTCACTCTGATTTTCATTATCACACATATCCTTACGAATTAGAATGACATTACTATCAACCTTTTCTACCACACATGTGTTATCAATGGAAACATGTTGCTCGGAATGCTATTTTTCATTGGCAAACACATTATAGTCATTGTTAGAATGTACCTCTTCTAATGGCTCAGCATCGAAGGATGGTCCTGAATCAATAGTGGGAACCTCCTGGATCTTTGCCATGTACATGTAATGTGCTTCCAATTCTTGTTCATCGACTTCTTCATCCGTGTCCTCTAGCCAATCAGCTTGCTCTGCTTGTTTTCTCAGCTTGTTTGCATAGCAACATCTTTTTCTTGTGATAAGTGTAATCTTTTTCCCTTTTTGGTTTTCTGCACTCCTTAATAAAATGACCAAATTCCTTGCAATTGAAACACTGTATCCTGGTCTGCTGCATTACCTAACTGCCTACAGTCTCCTTAGCCCCAGCAAC
This sequence comes from Tanacetum coccineum, assembly GCA_026074375.1. NCBI lineage: Eukaryota > Viridiplantae > Streptophyta > Magnoliopsida > Asterales > Asteraceae > Tanacetum > Tanacetum coccineum. The sequence goes on along the minus strand of BQNB010069589.1, from coordinate 21,305 downwards.
AGTCACTGTCCTCTGATTCCCAAACTGACCAGTCTGATTGTCATTCTTGTACCTAGGATAAGTATCCATATTCTTGTTTCTGGTGGTTGAGGAAGTTCTGAGGTTGTTGTTGGTAGGTTTGTAGATCTTTTTGAAGTACTTTGCAATGAGTTCTATGTTTTTCTGCATTTCTTTATCTCTTTGAGCTTGTTCTGGATCACTGTCTTTTTTAGAAGCTGACTCAGATGGAGGTGTGATTGGTTTTGCTATCTTTTTGCCTTTGTGTCTGGTAGATACATGAGATCTGGTGGAAGATGATTGTTTTGATGTTGGTGCGTATGACTTGTGAGATTTTGGTTCTAGATAATAAGTATTTGGATATTGTTGTGTAGCAGCAACAAGTGCAAGTGGATTTGCATTCCTGGCTATCTTCTCAGCACGGATTTCATCAACTTCTTTCTGTTATTGTTTCAGAGTGTCAAAGAGCTTGTGGTATGATTCTTTGTCCAAGTCAACGGTTTGCTTGATAATAGTCACAAATCTTAACCATTATGGTTGAAGTTGTTGAAGAAACTGAACATTGACTTGCATAGTGGCAACTTCCAACTGGTTTCTCACCATTTCATTTATCATTTGTAATACCTAAAGTAGTATGATTCAATGGTCTCTCCATCTCTTGAAGTAAATCTACCAAACTCCCAAAACAAACTAGTCTTAACATCTTGCTTGTTAAGAGATTCACCCTGTTGTAACCTTTCAATAGCTATCCATATCTTATAGGTTGTCTTGCATGCATCAACAGTTGAGTAAATTTCATCCTTGATTCCAGTCAAAATCAAATGAATTGCTTCTTTTTCTGCATCATAATGAGCTTTGTTTTCAGAAAACATATTCGATAGTGTCTCAAGAATTGTTTGTTCTTCAATTGTTAAAGAATCATTTATTGCAGGTTGACCTGGAATTGTAACAGTAGAAAGTTTGTAAGGACCTTCTAGGATGCATTTTCTCAAGGCATCACCGTTTGGTTTTGTATCAACATATCTCATGAAACGTGATTTCCATTGAGCATATCTTCCCATTGCAAGCATTGGTAGACGATCCTTTGAACCAGCTGCCAAGATATCGTTATGCATTTGACTGTCTGTTGTGGATGTTGTAATTAGAGTAGTCATGATGAATGATTGTTGTGTTATGAAGTGAAAATGATTATAGATTGATTGAATAGTGATAAAGGAGGATTGTGTTTAAGAGATGTTGTTGTAGGTGATTAAGATTGTTATTTCACGTGATTTTACAAATCTTCACTAAAACTAAGAATCCAAGAATTTCACGGGAATTTACAAAGTAAGACAAATCGTAGAAAATAAAATCTTTTTTGGATAAATGTAATATTTCTCAAGATTTATGACACTGTAATGTTTCTCAAGGATTATGTCACTGTAATGTTTCTCAAGGAATATGTCATTGTAATGTTTCTCATGGAATATGTCACTGTAATGTTTCTCAAGGAATATGTCAATGGAATGTTTCGCTCGGTTTATGAAAATTAGATAGAGTTTCGTTTTGCACAATTACGTATTTCTCACGGTTTATTACACAACCTGTTTCGCACACATTACATAAATCGCATACATATTTCACATGACATGTTTCCAAACATATTTTGCATGACCTAAGAAATTTTTAGCAGAGTTTTGTTTCCAAGAAATGACATATTTCGCTTGAACTCAACCTGTCATATTTCGCTTGCTTACATAAATCGCATGCATGTTTTGCATGAATACATAAATCGCTAGCTTCAAACAAACATATTTCGCTAGCTTACATCAATCGCTAGCTTCAAAACATACCCCAAGCTTCAAAAACGTACTTTTTTTGAAAAAATCACCAAAACACACCATTTTTGACATTTTTACTTGACTTTTCTTGTACAACTAGCTATTTTAGGCCTAGATCTTGCTTAAAACATAAACTTTAACACTTTTAAACACAAAAATCCAGGCTTTGATTTTTGAAGAACGAGGCTAAGAATACCAAGAAAAAATGATCATAAATAAGATAAAAACGCACACAAACTCACGATATCACCCTTTGGCTTTTGATACCAATTGTAGGAACCAAAATATACCTTCACCATATTTGAATCACATAGAAATAAAAGGAAGGAGATGAGAAGAAATAAAGGAGGAAGTTTAGAGAGGGGAAGCTAGAAAGAGAAAGTGGAAGGATTGCACAATATTATGTCTTACACAAAATGAACAACCAACCCTTCTCTATTGTGGAGAAGGGTTATTTATACTACCTAGCTAATACTTGGACGCCTAGGATAGTAACATGGGCCGGGCTCAGGTTTTGGTTAGGCTTAAGCCTGATACACGTTCAATATTAATTTGACTAACGAGCCCGATACCCATAACTTAGCCTAAAACAACATATATTTAATAAAGACCGTGTTTCTGTGTCCAGATACCGAGCTTCCATTTCCAACTCAATATTTAGAGGCTAACAAGTAAATATAAGAGAAACGAGACTTCCCGAGGCTCATAAGTGTTTGGTTGAATTTTGAAAAAATACGACGCAAAATGAAATGCCAAGCATGTGAGTTCAACCACATATAATATACCGATTCAAATATATCATTTCCCAAGTGACAAGTTATCCCCACAATCCAAGCTTCACCTATTTATTTAATCTGCAAAACTACGAAAACCGTAAAATACTAAAACTCACTTTCGTAGGTAACACGATTGCATTTAGCGTATGCAACAAGCCTTTAAACCCCTCGGTTTCCCCGGTGGACGAGTTATAGTCTCGTGAGGGTTTTCAGCGAACGCACCCACAAAGTTCGTTAAATTTCTTTTTAGATATAGTAGTCAAGGTAGGAAACACACGGGCCCTGTGCGTGACATACTTAAAAACTGCAAAGTTTTTAGTGTGAGGTTCTTTTCAGAACCAAATAAATGTACAGAACTGCGAGAACCAATCTTAACCTTTGATCAAAATAATCTATGGCTGAAATTAAAATGGCATTATTGTAAATACACTTAAATTAAAATGATATAATTTATTAGCCTAAAGGGCAATTATGGAACTTTAAATCATAATCAATCACCGAAATACATGGCCAGTTATAATTTTATTTCAAGATCCCTACCACAACCACTCCCTACACATCTACTCTCTCTTCCTTTTTTCCAGATCTGATCGGCTTTTAATTTTCTTCACGAAATAGTCAGAAAAATATATCGATTAAATATATGTGATGTTACTGTGTTGGTGCTTCATTTCGTTTCGGATCTTGCGTATTGACTCATCAGTTTGAGGTTGCAACACAGAATTGCTTTTTGATTTTCGTATTTTCAAAGGTAAGTTGTTTTATGTTTGAATTAATTAATGTTTTTGTTTTCTTATTTTTCTTTTGTTTGCTTGGATAGGAGTTATAATTTATTAATTTTTTGGTGGCGAGAGCCTATGTTGACAATCTGGTCATGAATTTGCTTATGATTGTAGAGATTGTGTACATAGAGAGTATACTGTTGTTATTTATCTTAGGTCATTGACATGTTTGTTTATTATGATTGGCATGTTTTGTTTGTGTAAGTACATATCTGTAAAAACTGGTTTTCATTGTCTCACTTTTGTTCAATTTTCTAGTTTGATTATGATAATCTCATTTTTATTCGTTGTTTATGTGTATATTACAGATTAGCTAATGTCTTTTAGTTATGTTTTAAGTGAACACATAAACAAACTGAACTCACGGGATTTCTGATACATGTTTCAATTGTTGTATGTCTTTGTTGAAACTATATGAGAACAAAAATAAATTTGCCATGTTCTTGATTTATGAAATACTTAAGTGCAAACAGTTTGTTTACAGAGTTTTAGAGGGTGTTGGACTGTTGGTACATGCTTGCTAATTTTTCAGAACACAATAACAATACGTAGATTTAAATCATGTGAAAGTATCTTGAAAAACATATAAGAAGCATAGGATTTATGTAGTTTGAAAAGCATACAAGAAGCTTAGCATGCAATATGTTATTCTTAACATCTTTATATAGTGTCATCTGAGCTTTCAACAGAAGGATATATTAAGCCAAATGTAGACCCTTTTGAAACCAATACTGCAAAGAAGCTTCTCGTGTGGGCTTACACACTGTTACATGGTCGTTGCATCAAAAATATACCGGTGATTATAAAGTACCGTGCATAAAATGTAAAGGTGTTCAATCTACCAAATCAGAGATGCATTATTTTTGAAAACTTACTCCTCCTGAATGACATATGTTTTTACCGTGCGGTCAAAGATGAAGAATTATGCATTAGAAATGCATTATTTTTGAAGAAACTGTAAAGGTATGCAATCTTACAATTCAAAAATGCATTATTTTTGAAAACTAACTCATCATAAATATACCGGTGATTCTAAGTATTTGTTATAAGTACACCGTGATTGTATAAATGGCTTATAAAGATACGATGCACACGTATTCGTAAGTGTATAAATGGTTTAGAAAATGTTAATTTAGGTGTTGTTTTTGCTGTAGGGTTGTAAAAGAAGTTGAATTCTCTTTATGCTTTATTGCTACCTTAGTTTATTCAGAATTTGTTATGTATTCCTTTCTTGTTGCATTGTTATAATAGGCCACTGGAATGACTAGAGAGCAATGTGAACGCATAATGGGTACAAGAACTGATAAAAATGCTCTCATACTTGGGCTTCTAATCGGGGTTTGTGTTTTCTGTCAATGCTTGGCTACTTTGTTGGATACAAATGCATTGTTGGTTGTAAACGATTCAAAAGGTTCAACAATGATGATATCTGAAACTCTTTTTGGTGTTTTCTTTGAGGTACATATTGTCATGCTTATCGGTTTTATATTGCTTAAGAGTTTGGGGCCTTGCACTTTTAAATTGTTTTTTTTTCTTTTCTTTTGTTGTCTTAGGTGGGATTCAGATTGATTACATTTCTTTGACTAAGACGGCGTTCGAAAATACATGTGCACTTAAACATTGAACGCCCAAGATAATAAGTTATGCATATATACGATTACAGTTCGAGCATGATGCCTGATCAATAATTCATGTGCATGTGTAACTCCGCAATATATGTGCATGTCAGAAGCTTGTCGGTGATGAAGGAATGGATAGATGTGCACCACATAAACTGGAGTGATATCAAAATATTGGTGAATGCACATTTGCATACATCCAAAAACGATGTTGAAGAAGTTCATGCCCATAACTAATCTTTTGACATTGTTGTAAAAATGAGAAGCATTAATGCAATGCATGCACATGTATTTAAACGATGTTGAAGAAGTTCTACTGTTTAGAAAATTGCAATCTAATTTAACGGATATCGCGTATTCTGGAATTAATTAACTTATGTGGTTCAACTTTAGGCTAGTGGTAAGAAATTACTCTCTGTTTCTGTCTTTTGAAAGAAGTAAGGTGTTCTTCCTTCATCCTCCATCCACACTACGAGGGCCGGCCAGAATATGTAAATGTTTACTTGGTTTTGCATTTATGCACCTAAAATTTAACGTAAAAAAAAGTAATTGTTTTTATAGAACATTTCTGAATTATTGAACTTAAATGCATGTAAGATCTGGGAATAAAGTGTCCTACAGTTACGTTCAATACATGGAATAATTATTTGTCAGTTATATCGTTAATTCAATAGAATCCCGTTTCTAGCCAATTTTTATTTTCAAAACTTAAAATAAAAATATTAAATTCCAAAATCTTAGATTAAAAAGTTTTTATAAAAAATAATTGAAAAGAATAAAAAGGTAATTTTACTTTTATACCCTTTTGAATTAAACAATAAAAACAAATATCTAAAGAAATCTAATTGGTTTATGCTAGTTTTTGCAATTCTGTACATTTATTTGGTTCTGTAAAGAACTTCACCATATATATATATATATATATAGTAAATAATTTATATAAATTCTGTACATTTATTTGGTTCTGTAAAAAACTTCACCATATATATATATATATATATATATATATATATATATATATATATTACAGGTTTATTATTATTATTAACTATTACTACTATATTATTATTGTTATACTTAACTCGATTTAAGATTCCTTTATGATACGGTCCAAGTGAGAACGATCCACTTTTATAGCTTGAGGGTATGGTATTTTTGGTATGTACTTACGGAATGGATATTCCTTTGATGTAACCACGTAATAGTCCCTTTTCGATGCCTTAATAGGTTTTTTTTTTTTTGTTAACGATAATAGGAGGTGGTGGGTCTTTTTAGTTTTCAGAGAATCATCGGACTTTCCACTCCCGGTGAATACAACATTCACTGGCTTGGTGTGAGCTTGAGGAGAAGGTGGGTTAGTCCTAGCGGTTTGTTCTGAAGAGATGTTTTGAGCCTTCTCCCACTCATCTATTTTTTTTTCCATATTTTATACTCCCCCCGTCCCTAAATAAGTGTCAACTATTGACTTTCGAAGTCATTATTCTTCAACTTTGACCTTAAATTATTTTGTTTGTGTTATATAATACTTGATGAAAATCATACCAATAAAAATACGTTTATAACTCAATCCATTCATATATTTTGCATCAAGTATTATATAACACATTCAAGATAATTTGAGGTCAAAGTTGAACAATAATGACTTCGAAATTCAATAGTGGACACTTATTTAGGGACGAAGAGAGTATATAGTTTGGCAGTTCTTTTCGTTTTGCTTCATTTTAATAATTATATCGTTAACATTGTTCTTGACAAACATATTCGAAACTCTTTGACCATCCAAGAATTTGGTGATTAATTTTTTGATATCAGTTTTAGATTGATTGTCTCTGTCAAAAAGTTTATCATGAACAGTTCTCATGCTACGGATACATCTTCTGAAATGTTCGAGATCCTGTTTCACGTCATTGTTTAATTCTGTTAGTGATTTTCCAGAATCATTAGGATCATAATGGGATTGGTGAGAATATGAATCATGAGAATTTCGGTTTTGATAACCTTCATATTGGATGTAATTTGCTTCATGATGTTCACACATCGACCTGTCATCGTTCATGTTGTTTTTAGAAGCGTGGTTATCTCTAAGATCATAATATTTGTTATGCATATCTTGTAATTCTTCTTTTAAGCTTGTAAATTGAGAATCTATTTTTATAGTTAGAGCTTCTAATTTTTCCATTAATCGAGAATTATCATTATTACTATCACTTCCATCGGCAAAAGAAACAAATTTTAATGATGTTCGGTTTGAGATTTAGTGGACCAATCAAGTTTGAAAAGGACTATGTCCTCAAGAAAATTGAAAAGCTTGATTTGGACTTTTATAGAGGAAGATTACTCCGGATGTTCCGTTCAGGACTGCTTGAGTGGGATAGTCTAGACCGTGATAGAATATTTTAATAATAGCGCTTTTGGTCAGACCGTGCCCATGGCATTTTCGAAGCATGTTCTTTAGTCGTAACCAAGCGTCGGTTAGACTTTCACATACGTTTTGAGAGAAATTTTTGATTTCAAGTAAAAGATGTTCAAATAACGAAGGTGGAAAAAATCTATTTATAAAAGCTCTTCTCACTTGTTCCCACGATGTTATAGACTCTTCATTAAGTTCATTAAACCAGGTTTTAGCATCATCGCACAAAGAAAAAGGAAATATCAAAAGTTTGACAGCTTCACTCTGAGTTTCACCATATTTGAACATGCCGCAGATTGCAAGAAATTCACGGATGTCTTCATGCAGATCAGCTCGCAAATAACCATCGAATTTATTTTCCCGAATCATTTTCAAGTGGGTCCTATTGATAACAAAGTTGTCATCAACGTTAGGTCGAACAATGGCAGATTTAGGATGTGGTGCTACAGTCTTAACACTTTTCCACATGGGTTGATCATTAGGATCGAGAATTATCATTTGTTGGGTTTCGACATCCTCTTCAGGTATATTTATGACGACAAATTTATTAACGATAGGATGTTGGGTTGAAGATTTGAGTGATTTGATCTGAATGGATTCTTTTTGGATTATTTTAAGTTTACAAGTCCTTGTAATTAAATTTTTATTTAATTTATAAATTAGACTTACTAGTTGTTTTTCCCAAGATTGTGGGTTTATACATACGTTAAGCATTTTACAAAAAGACATTTTTATATTATTTAATTAAGGCTAATAGGATAATATTCAAAATAAAGTAAATTATTTTTATCTATATATTTATATTTTTATATTTTTACCTTTTTATATTTTTATATATTTTAGATATATTTTAGTTTTTATTATATATAAAAAAATAAGGATAAATAGATAAAAAGTTTATTGTTTTTTTTCAGATGGATAAGTGCGGCGTACTATAGGAAAAGTACGTCGGTTTTTCTAGAAATTTATGTTTTTTGTTTGTTAAATTTTAGGTTATTACCACGAACGAAATAAATAAAACAGAACTAACAGATATTAAATATAATCACTTTAAAAGAAAATAATTAAGACGAGTAAAACAGATAATCAAAATGATTTGAAAAATATATTTTTTTTTATTTTTTGAATAAACTAAATATGAACAAATTTACAAGGCTTATAATAAGATGATTATGAAACCTAAGAAAACAGTTTTGGGTTTTTTTAAAGCACCGAACTTAATCAGTTAAGAACGAGTTTGATCACAGGGTAAGTGCGACGCACTCCAAAGTGTGTGTGGCGTACTTGCAGATTTACGAGGCAAAATTCAAATGACAACAGGGAAGTGCGGCGCACAAAGAAAAATGTGCGTCATACTTGTAGACACAGAAGGAAGATTTTTAGAAATTAAACACGTATAAGAAAATAAATAACACCAAAAACAAGCAACATACTGATAACAACTTAAAACAATTCTCTGGCAGCGACGCCAAAAACTTGATGTGTGTTTTACAAGCTTTAAATTTATAATACTAGAAATACCGATTTTTACTAAAAACACAACAGGGCAAGTATACTTTTTCGTATGTAATATAGCTTAGGTAAGTCCAGGTCGTCCTAATAGAATTGTAGTTTTCAAAGTTTGTAATTAAGGTGCTAAGGCTAAAATGATTGTCACTTATCAAATTAACCAAAACGTGAATATATTGAATATTGTAAAGAAAGCGATGAAGAGATGATTCAAGCAAATGATTAAAGTATGTTTGTTTAGGCAATGATCTCTAAGTCATAGGAGTGTTTAGGATAGTGTTTATGAGTTTAGAGAATAAAGATATCACGAGTTACAAATCCTTTCGGCCTTTAAGTGTAACTAGCGATTATATTGATTAATAACAACAAATTCTTTCGACCTTTATAAGTTATTATAACCAATATATATTGTGGAATGATAAACATGATCCAATAAGCATCCTTTTGGCCTTTATACTAAATAAAATAATGTTTAACCAATTCAATAAACACATATCTAAACGCTCCATATCAAAGACCACATAATGTCCAAACAAACATAAAACGACTACTCCATGATCAAAAAAGTAACACGCATATTAAAATCATAAAATTCATAATCATTCATTATTAAAAGATAATAGAAACAATACCAAAGTTATACGATCAAAGATGGCGATTACAAGTTTTCCCAACCGAAAACTATTATCAATAACCCAAGATATCTATTACAATCGATCCGAACCCTTAAGATATTGTCACCACACTTATAGATTCGTGATTAGATGGTGTGGATTGATTAAGAGTTGTTGTGGAAGTATGTGTGAGAGATATCTCAAATGGCTAGAAATCCTCTCAATGTGTAGGCTGTTTGAGTCCAAAAGTGCGGCGCACAATATTAAAAGTGCGGCATACTTAGCTGATTGTCCGTTAAGGATATTTAATGCTGGACACAAGTGCGGGGCACATATAGGAAAGTGCCGCGTACTTCGTGATGGAAAATTACGGCGCACAATATAAACTATGTGGCGTACTTCTTTAGTTTTCTCAGATCTTTTTCTTGTGACTTGTATGTGTAAGATATATTTCGTTTCAAGCACCCAATGGGGGTATTTATAGGCTAGAGAATACTTGGGTACCAAGTTGGGGATGTATGTGGACGGATTTTAGGCCAAATTCGCGAATTAATGGCATCTCCCATAAAGTGCGCCACACTTTATTATAAAACCGACGTACTTTGGGCATATACAGCTCTTGAACATTTTTTTAAGTTGTATATAATTGAATTCTCTTTCCGTGGCCGCTTGAATCAACTAAATCCGAGTTCATATGACCGAGTTATGGCCAAAACAGTGAACAGGTGTCGGGAACCTTTGAGTTTGAGTTTACTTCTTCGTGTATTCTTTTGTTTTCTTCCACGACATGTACCATGAACCTAAAATATCATAAATAGTGTATTAAGTATCGAAAGTTCTTATTATTAACAAAAATAGATATATAAAAGCACTGATAACGCATATAAAAATATGTATAATTTGAGCGTTATCAATCTTCAAGTACAACATCCTCCACAATGGGTTACTGAGTTCTAACTTCTTCCACAATGGGATCCTGAGTTCTAACCTCTGCCACAATGGGTTTCTGAGGTCTACCAACATCTGGTTCCTTAGACACAAGGAGCTCAGGTTATGTTTCAATTTAGGAAACATTTAGGTTTACAGGTTCATTTAAGTTTAAGTCCAAGTCATCAAATCCAGATGACTCGTCATGACCTAACCCCAGAACTTTCCACATCACTCCCCGCAACATCAACAAATTCTACCTCTCTATCCAATTCTGTTTCCTCAAATGATAGTTGCCTCATCACATCATCTATTAACCTGACTAGTAGTTGCTCGTTGTAAGACAAAACTCAGATTTATGTCACTAACTTGTGATTGTATTGTTGGGAGAACATGGCTTTGTGTGTCAACTCCCTGTACACCACCCAACTATGTATATGTGATGACAGACTCATTAGTGGGAGGGGTTAACATACAATCAGGCATACACCTAGGTGTAATGGACACACAAACAAAATCCTTATAAGGTGTACTTGAATCATGTTGTGGCAAAGATCTAGGTGTGACAGAGTCACAAACAGGTTCCTTAGTTGGTTCACTAGACTCATGCCAGGTCAACAACAATATTTTTTAGTTCTATTTGCTGCAATGCTACCAGGCTCATCAATAATATCTTCTATTGTTGCCCTAAACCGTGGTGGCCTAATGTAATAGTCTAGAGTTATAACACCATGTTTTATATAGACCTCAATCAACTTAAAACTTCTAACAAGGGAAGCCAGGTAACGGACATCCTCCTCACAAGAAAAAGCATACAACCCTTCATCTAGACTAGTGAGTGGTCTAAGATAATTATAAAACAGGGGCTCAGATTCAGCTGTGTAACCTAATTTAACAACCATCATGTTTAGCCCAACGATAGTAAACAGATCGATATCGACCACATCAAATATGTCGACATGACCACTGACATACACTCGGCCTGGATAACTTTGAAATTTTCCCCCATGATGTATTCGAATAGAAAACATATTCGGTGCATTATCTGAAAATCAAAATCAAAACCTAATTTCATAAATCAACAATAAAACAAGTAAAGAACACTACATTTGTAAAAAATTAACTTTAAGTAAAAGGGCGTCAAATCATTACCATAAGCCGATTCGAGATCTTCGATTAGTTTCTCGGTGGTGCCCGTCCACTGTCTTCTGTGGAGCTTCCATCTCGTTTGGTCCTCTAACACCATTGCGTGTAGGGTTTGAACGCAGAAAAATAATGTAGGTATGCTTGTGTGAGTGATTTGTGCGAGAGTAGTAATAGGATTTGAGCGGGAATAATCTTGTAAAATGATAGAGATGAGAGGTGTAAGTGAAGTGGAATAGTAAAAAATTAATTGGTGATGTGATGGGAAGGGTACATGTGTACCCAAAAAATTTATAGAGTTAGGGACCAACGGTGCAACAACATACTTTTTATGCGAAATTACCATAATACCCATCACTAACTAAGCGACTTAACGACCGTTCATCCCTTGGGACCAAACACGCACCAAAATGACCATTTCCGCGACAATTTCCATCGATTTTCAAAACGGGGGACTGAACGGGTAAACGGGGCTGAGTACAGGAACCATCGGTGTAATTTACCCTATATTTTTTATATAATTTTTTTATGCACAAGATACCATACTTTTTATACATGTTTTGGATATGTATGCAATTTTACATCTTTAGAATGATATATTTTTCTTTATTTTTTAACCCCTTAAAGGTCAAGCCTATTGATTAATGAATCACTTATATATTTTTAAGCCGAAAGACTTAGGTTCAAAACCTTAAAACTCGTTAGATGTGTATATTTAAAGAAAGGTCCTAAATGGTCATAAGATTAACACAGCTCCTTATGGCATTTATTATGGTTAAGATTTATAAAGCTTTATAAGTGTTTCATGTCATCACATATCAATAAATTATAAACCTTTTGAGTTTATAAATTTTTTCTCACTATGATAAAAATGTGTTACAACTTTATAAATGTTCCATAGTACACATGCATTAATTGTGTTAAGTTTATGAAGAGGTCCAAGAACTTAGACCTTTTCATGTCACTTAAATTTTTCACTATGATTAAAATAAGATATAAACATTTTCAAGTTTCTTAAACATTTTCATAAACCTCTCATAGTGGATACTAGATACTCTTTGACCTCTTTGACCTCTTTGACCTGAAAGAGAAAAAATCTCCTCCATTTATAATTAGACTTAAAAAGAATAATATGAAGGAATAATTATGTTTTTCCCAATTCTGTACGTTTTTTCATGTGGCCATTATTTTGAAATGATGGAAGTGTCAATTTTATATTTTATAGAAAGTCAATAGAGTTTTGTAAGTTTTTGTTTTCTTAGTATGAGTAGATTGTGTCTCTAGCTCTCAAATATGTGTTCGCTCGTATATGTTGTTGTAGTGTCTTGACTGCAGTGTAGGGATGTGTAAACGCTGTGAGCCGCATATGGTTATGATCGAGAGTTATGTTGGCTCAGTGGTGCTTGGTCGTCTGTGTAAGAGTGTCTGGATACACTATGAATGAGAGGAGACTAATATTAATCTGTAGTTGTTGATATTCGTTTGTTGTAGCTATAAGAAGACATTGTGGTTTTAATTCTTTGGGAATGAAAGTGATCTTAACTTGATTTTACAAATTGCCTAGGAAAATTTGAACACTTCAAATGCAAGCAAGGGGCTCCACGAATGCCCGAAACCTGTTGAACTAGGCAAACCACCAGCCTTCCACAATGAGTGTGTTTTTATGGGTTGTGCGGGTGGCCACAAGGATTAATACCATTTTGTGATTTGAACCGCGAGTGTCCATCGTTCAACCACCTCTTTGGAGTTTTTTTCTACTGCTTTAGTTCTTCCATAACATTCTTCAAGAAGACTATGAAGTCATGAAGATCACAAACATCTCATGCAAAATCAATTTTATTACTTTTAAACGAGTTCAGTGATCTAGCATAAAATACACTACTGCATTTGTCATATATAAACTAGAAACCACACTCGTAAATCGTAATAATAAAACTTTATAACCTCATCCATTGTCATAACAATATAGCTAACTTGAATGTTATGCTTCTTTCTTTATCTGACGACTCTTTTTCAAACAAAATGTGCAGCGTATTTGCCGTTCATCTAACTCTCTCTTATGCTCTTTGAAATTCTAGCTCATTGATTTCTAGTTTGTCGTAAACAGTTTAACATGACATGGTACAAAAGGGTTAAATCTACCAACAAACATCATTATCATTTTTATAACACTTTATACATGATAACAAAAATAGAGTTCTTGACAATCCAAAATTAGGTAAAAATAGACCGATTCAGGAGGTTCTAACATTAATATAGATTTTCGGCGACTTTGAATCCAGTTGACATGTTTATCTACAATTACCTATTTTTTACGAGTTGTTTCCCCCATCATCTAACTTTTTGCACATGTTACGGATGCACCAAAAAACCCAATTTGACTCGTTCAGAAGTATAGAGGTAAAGATTTCCTCCTCTATCTTGAACCATTGATATGGTTTATAACCATTTAAAAGAGAGAAAAAAAACAGCCATATCAGAGTAATTAGGATAAGAAAACCAGTTTAAGGGTCAAAGATCCATGAAACACAAGCAGACAAGGTTTCTAAAACCTTCCTGTACTAATAATGCCAGTAACACTACTAAATAGTTCAAAATGAAGTTCAAATTCAAATAAGTTCCCATAATATTCAACATATATAAACCACGCCCTCATGTCAATGACTATGCAGAAATACCTTCAACGGTCTCAAAGAGAAACAAGGCTATTCACGTAAGGTATCGCCAACTGATTATTCTCAGGTGCCTCAACAACAAACTTTGTTTCTTTAGTCTTTATATCATAACGATAAACCTTCCGCCCACCACGAAGCACCACAATATCACTCCCAACATATAAAATAGAGCGAGAATAACTTGCATCGCCGTGCGCATAGACTTCACTAGGAACATGGATTATCAACCCGTTATCCCATAGGTGGGAATTGCTGCCCATTTGCATAGTGTTGGAGTAGATATTTGACATTTCATGCAATTTCAACGTACGCCCGGTTATAGAAGCTGAACAAAGTTTCCCGTTATATTCTCCCAAAATCCCGTTATGACCATGTCCGTGCATGATCTGAGACCTGTCTTTTACCATATCAAATGACAAAATACCTCCATAAGTTTGCCAATACACAATGTCATTCACACACACACCTGATTTGGGAATCACCTTCCTGACACTAAAGTTAATCTCCTTCGCCATTTTCCATGTTCCGTCTTTTGAGTTATAAATTTCGAATTCAGTGGCATCATCAAAATCATTGGAACGAACAGCACATACAACTGTAAACTCTGCTACAAAGTTCAGCAATGAAGGTTTGAAATTAAGAACCACAGCAGGTTCATTGCCATGTTCCATGTTTGGTTTTGGGAGTTTTTTCCACTGCATTGTGACGGGATTACAGACATAGTATGCTTGATCTCCTGCTTGAGCCTTGCAAAGGAGTAAACCATTAGATGAGGCTAAAATGTCAACAGGGGCTGGAAGGAAGTTCAGGGCCGGGTCGGGGACCCCACAAGATTGTGGGTCAATGGATATGAAGGTTGACGGGTTTCCAGAGAAGAATAGGCCCGCTACAGAACGGAATGAAAGGGATTGGTTGTGAGCAAAGAAGGGAGTTGAGATCATGAGTCTCCAGTCCCTGCAAACACCCTGGAACCTAACCAGTGATTTTGCTGGAAGAAATTGAAGTGCGTGCTCCCTTAGTATGAGCTTAAGGTCCATGTAGATCTTGTTGTTCTTGAATCCAAGAAACTTGCTTGACTTTTTACCGCTATCCATCGTCCTGAAACAAAAATTAATGCAATCTGAAACCAACATCACCAACTAGTATGATATATTTACTTTTGTGTGCTTGTTAGTTGGGGCCAATTTAAAACAGTAATTTATACACTTAATGATGTGTTTGATCAGGAAAACTTCAAATTGCATATTATATATGTATCAGTGTAGTTTTTCAATTGCAAAACCTAATGATCATATACAAGATCTCAACTTTGCTTTTACAAATTCTCTCAAAAGTATGAGGCTCGTGTTATACGAGCACTAGATAGCAAACCCTGGGTTTTAAAAGGCGAGAGGCGCTCCGTTGCGCTAAGGGTCAAAAAACCGAAGCGCGGGGCGATGAGGCAAAAGCGCACGCCTCACGTAGGCGAGGCGCATATCTTGTGCAGAACGATTTTAACTTTGCTAGAAAGCAAGTTAAGCATAATTAATATGTAAAAACACATCAAGATTACATTTAACAATAATAACAACGATTCATTCCCCATTCTTTCCCAAAGTTTGCGATTCCGTATCCCTAAAATACTAGATATTACAAAACAAAGATCATAAGCTTATCAAATTCCTACGGGAGAATAGCTAAAGGACCACAGAGACATGCATGTGAACAAAAACCATGCAATGCAAAAGAACAAATGGGGATTTATGGAATTTAGAAGAGGCGTTTTAGTTTAAATGTCCACTTAAACACGTTTAGTTTTAATGCATAAGAACAAATGAGGATTTATACAAAAACTAGCTTGAAGGGACCAATAATAGTCCATTTAAACCCTTTTAGTTTAAATGTCCTTTTTAGACCCATAAACACATGAGGCGTTAGTTTAAATGTCCTCTGGTTGGCGTTGATGTTTGGTTGTTTCTTGGTCTGCTCAGCTAGTTGAGTTTTGTTCTTGGTTGGAGCTGCTGTTTGGTTCTTTCTTAGTATATTCTGATATTTGGTTCTTCACTGGGTAGTGTGTCCTTGGATGGTTGGTTTTTTCCTTGGTCTGTTTGCTTGGGATGGTTTGTGGGCTTAGAAGGGTTTAGTTCTTGCTCCTTTTGTATTTTTTGTGTTTTTCCTTTGTTTTTTTGGGTCTGCTTCTTTTTGTTGTCGAAGTGGTCACCGTTTGTTTGCTTGTTGGTTTCGGTTCTCCACTTTGTTAATATACAGCCTTTTCAAAAAAAAAATTAAAACACATGAGGCGTTAAAAAGCGCTAAAAAGCGCTCATCAAAGGCGCCAAAAGCACCGCCTCCGATCGCCTTATGTAACGGCTGCGCATCAAGGGTCCTGATGCGATGACCTCACTGCCTCGCCTCGCCTCACGCCTCAGGCGCTAAAAGGCGCGCTTTTTTAAGCACAGAGCAAACCTCCTCATGTTTGCCACTCACAATAGCATATATCCTCAAATTACTTTTTTGGTAAGCAGACTCTAGTTTCGGTGCAGCAAAGAACCAACAATGAAGCTTTATAAATAGAGAAAAAAAGAATAATGGTAAGAAACATATAAGAAGCCTAAACTTTACATGTTCTGTTCCCTTATAACAAAAGAAAGGAAGGAACCAAACGGAGAGTTTTGGCTGTTTTCTCTTCAAAACTTTACTTCCACATGCTGAATACTAAACCAAAAAAAGCATAACAGCTTTTATGAACTATATAAAATGAAACTCGACTACACATCAATAGTATAAAACTATAATTGTCATATTCTTAGCTTTCTTTCCAACTCATCAGGTATACAAAAACTTTCTTTCTGACTCCAAAATCAAAAAAAAAAAAAAAACATATATGCCTATTTTTCTATTCTCTCCAAACTTTATGACAAAACTACGTGATACTAAAATGAAATAATCCATCGCCCAAAAATTTCCACTCAAGATAAGGTATCTCAGTCACGTTTTCAGGTCTAAGAAAGAGGGGAGCGAATCCACATCAATACCAAGTTCCAGAATCAGTAGAAATAAACCACACTTAATCGTTCACAAGGCTCTAAAACTAAAAAGTAAACGCTATATAAAAAGACCATGCTTATTAAAGAACACAATGATCACTACTTTGTAATTCTTCTGGCAATATTTGACATAAAATGTTGATCCTTTAAGCTTTGATGCGCTAAATCATTAAAACTTAAAACGAGACCCTAAAATATATGTTCCATGAACAATCATTCATAAAAAAAAGTCTTGCGGCCCTAATTGTTTGGCTTATTATGCATAGTGCAGTCACTAAGGGGAGTTTGTTTAAGCTTATTTATTTCGGTTTATGTTCATAAGCTCAATTTTTTGGCTTATTTTGAGATATACGGGCTTCTATAAGTTTATTATGTAAACAAGTGTCAAAATAAGGGGGTGTTTGCTTCGGCTTATGAAACATAAGCCCATTTGGGCTTATATTTCATAAGCCCTAATTTTTCGGCTTATTTTGAGACTTGGGGCTTATGTAAGTTCCGTAAGTCTCAAAATAAGCCAGAAAATTGGGGCTTATGAAATATAAGCCCAAATGGGCTTGGGCTTATGTTTCATAAGCCGAAACAAACACTCCCTAAGCCGGAAAAAAAAGGCTTGTAAAAAATATAAAACGAAAACAGATAAGCTCATAAGCTCATATATAGGCTTATACAACCACCCACTCTCACCGATCAGTCACCTATCTCAACCAAACAAACAGCCCTAACTGTTCGAATGATGAGACTGAAGTGGATAATGGTAAGATATAAATTTATAATTACGAGTGTATACCTAAATCACAAACAAAAACAGCTTAAATTTAAACCCTAATATAATGGATGATAATATTATTAATTATCATAAACAAGGTCGATCACGTATAAAATTTATAATTACAGCGATAATAATGTAAACCCTAAACAAAACAAACAAAAAAATATAAGTAAATATAAGTTATTAATTTATCAACCAAATAATAAGAAGATGATTTAATAGGTGATGGTGATCGCCATACCTTAGTGGAGTGATACCCTTCTGAGAAGTATAAGTAAACCCGGTTACAATTGCTTTTATAGGTCGTCGGGTTCATCGGAACTTTAGGGCCAGTTTGGTTTATTGGTGGGTTTATAATTTAGATTATAATTTTAGATTTGGATTAGGATTTGAATTTTGATTTAATGTAATAAAATAAAATATATTATTAAAAAATAGATTTTTCACATTAATAGTTATACTTTAAATGGGTTATAAAATAAAAAAATAAAAATCAATCAAAAGAAAAGGCTTATATTTAGTCACGTTACAATGTCAGACTAATTTGTCAATCCATTTTCTAGATTATAGTGGGCCCATCTTGAGCCTTTTTCCAAACCAAACATGTGAATTAAAGCTAAAACCAAATTTTAAGGCTAAGAGAGGGATACCAAACAGACCCTTAGTAATTTTCGTGGAATATATATTTAGAAAACGTAACATGTTTAGTCTCTGTGGTTTTATCAAAATCATACACGTCGTCTCTATTATTTTAATTATACCACTAATACATGGTTTTCAAATTAGTTGCATTGGTAGTCTCGATTTTGAAAAATAGAGATCATTTGTGTAATAATCTATAGTTTTTTATTACATGGGTAGTCCTTATCGTTATTAAACAGATAGTCTTTATTTTTCAAAAATAGAGACTATCAATGCAAATAGTTTGAAAAATATAGATTATTTGTGTAGTTAGATTGAAAAAGAGCCGACGAGTGTAATTTTGGGGAAACAATATAGACTAAAGACGTAATTTTTTCATATATTTATTTACGAGGGAGACAAAGTTATGTACTGACATATAATTATAGTTACGGTATTTTAGTTAAATATTTCATGTAACATACGATAATTAAATTAAAAGAATTACTTTTTAAAATGTATCAAAGAACGTATCAAAATATTTAGTGAAACTCAAAATGAAAACAACTTTTTATAATCGTATATGGTTCTAACAATATAAGTCAAGCAACCTATAACAACTTTTTTAAACGCAAGTCACCTATTATTTTTAGAATATTAAACAAAACTTTGAAATTTAAAACCATTAAGATTAATACATTAAGATGAAAAAGGGTATTTTGGACATAATACATTACTTATTTTTAGATTTTTAAGTTCTAGGTAAAGAGTTTTCTCCTTACAACGATTACTTGCGCTGCTGCGCATAATGTCGATAATGTATAGTAGCCTCAATTTGTTTATACTTGTATTTATTAATTTATCTGTAAATATATAAGTAATTGAGAGTGGAGAAAGTTTATAGGCTAAATTGTATTTAATTATTTAAATATTAACTACTCCGTAATAAATTGTGTTTTCTTTTATAAATTATAAGTAAAGTTATTTTCGTCGACAACATTACTTATTTTATAAGTATTTAAAATATTTAAGCAAAATTAAAATATGACCATTTTCTCTTTATGTATATTATGTTTCAGAATGGTTTTATCTCTGTTAGCTTAGTTATAAAGAATTATTTTGCTTTGGTGGAAAAACTGCATTGAAATAGAATCACTTTAGAGATGAGAAAAACTATATAAGCATTATGGTAAGTCTGTGAAATAAGAATAACAGTAGCCTTTCCTCTTCTCAAAAACTAGGTTTTAAAACCCGCATTTCGCTGCGGAGCGTGGGGTCTTACGTTAATTAATGATAGACGCACGTACAACAACCAAAAGAGTTTACGCTTATCTTTACAACGAAATATAAACCATAACTTTTTATCATGAATCCTCATTTGCAGTAGCAGCAACAATAAAAGTAATTAAAGAAATGAACATAAGATATATCTGACATCAAGGTTCATGTTATTCTCACCACCCAGACTGCTAATCTTATAATCCTTTGCACGCTTCAACCTCCATGTAATTTGCAATAGATATTCGATGTGAAACAGTTTCGTCAACAACAACACAATGAAATGAAAGCAGGTAGAATGTGATTGTAGCATCTATAATGAAGGCAGTTCACAAATAATCTTACTCAAGTTTTAAGTAGCAACTAACTTTCAGTAACTGTTATAAAATATGAAGGGGACCTTAAGCCTGTGAGCTATTTTGTTGTTATGTCTATGTATGGGCCTTCAATCCACAATCTTCTTGCAATTTGGTTCCACAATCTTCTTGCAAACTTCAATGCATGAAACATTATGTCACACCCCGAAAATTTCAGGTCAATATTTTCAGGGTGTGACATATTTCAGGTCAATATTTTAAACTTTTTCGATCATTATTTTTGATTTTTATACGTTACGTTTGAACCTGGCAGTTTACCGGGAAGTTAACCCGCGTAAATCTGAAAAACGTTGTTGGAAACACAAAAAGTGTCGGTCACTTCTAAGTTGTAATAGGTCTTAGCTCGTAGATTGTGTCATGTTAAGTATAGAAGCTAATCCGGCCCAAGGCCCATGAGAAGCCCATCATAGCCCATGGGTCGGCCATCATGTAACTATATAAGCCCTCTCCTAACCTTGGAGAGGGGTTGGTTGTGTTTCATTTCTTCCATATTTTCACACACATAATACAATTCATCCATTTCATCCATCACAACCCACATCTCTTTCTCTTGTTCTTGATAGATCATTAGATTACATGTTTCTTCAATTGGTATCAAGAGCCATGGAGTGGTGTGTTTAGCTTTTGTGTTTGTCTTGTGATTTGTGTTTAAAATCTTTATAAAGAACAAATTTTTGATTCAAAATTTTTTGGCTTAAAAACCTTAAAGTTTTCATTTTTATTGTTCCTATAGGGTTAGTAACACTAGTTGTACAAGAATTTTTGCAAAAAACCAAACAAAAATGTGTCTTTTTAAGTTTTGAAAATTTAGGTTTCGTCTCAGTTACAACCGAACTAGTCTTGTCTGTTAGAACCGAACTAGAAGACCGAACGAGTTAACCGAACCAGTGGAACCGATGTAGTTGATTTTAGTTGTAACCGAAAGAGTTGATTTTAGTTGTAACCGAACGAGTTGTTTTAGT
>BQNB010069588.1:578-33432 GCA_026074375.1 Tanacetum coccineum | reverse complement strand
AAATGTATTAATATCAGTCCTATATCACCCGTACACAGTTGCGTTAAGTTTTACAAGTTAAAACGTGACTTTCGTAGAAATAGAATATTTATTTTTTTACGTTTTCATAAGTTCCAAATATTTACGAGATGCCTACATTGTTGTCCCACAATTCATTGGTTATACATCCTAAGGATGCGAGCCTAGACTTTTTGAAAACTAGAAGTTACGTACTTTAAAAAGTTAGTTTATCATATTTTCTAGTTTGGACTTTAACTGCCTTGAAAATCGTGTCCAATCAGGCTAGTCGCGTTGATTTGGCTGTTTCCAGACTTAGCAAAATTTTAGGTTATTTCAGCATATAATATTCACGAGGTCAGATCTTTAGGGAACCATAACTCTTGCGTATCAACACCTTTATGGGTGATTCCAGGGGCTATGGAAAGCTAAAGGCCTCGAATTCGTGTCTAAAATGGGATGTTCATGTATGATTACAACTTTTGACAGCTTTGTATATAAATACGTAGATTTTCATTTAGTCATATCTTACTTGTTTATTATCCGTTTTTGATGATTCGACTTGCTAAATTTTCTTTATTGAACCCTCTACAAGATACACTACTGAAACGACCATAAAACCCAGCCTAGAGTGGTCGAACTTAGCTACCTATTTCGTGACTTTTACTATTTTCCAATCTTTTGATTTATGAATAAGACTACAAGATTACTATCGTTTGATCTAGATTTTGAATATAACCTAAAAGGGACCTTAGAATTAAGTGTAGTAACAGATTCATAAGTTAAGAATTTGTTTTAAGTTGATTCTTGCAAAAGTTGTACATATATCAGATACATGTACTTGTTTATTCAAAAGTTTTAGTTTCCGGGCAACATATGTAATTCGGTGATATATAAGGAACATGATATGATCTATATGAATCAAAATACTGTAATGGAAAGGTTAGTTAGCTTACTTGATGATGGTATAACTCATGAAAAATGACTCGAAAACCCTAAGTTGAAAACCATAATTTATTAAACTATAACCCAAGATGAAACTTCTTGTAAACCCTTAACAAAACTCTTGAAAAGGTCTTCTTTTGCTTTATATTCTGCTGAGTATTTAGTGAAAGGAAAGAATAGAATGGTAAGTTTGAATGGTGAATGAAAAGGTTGTTTAAGCCTTGGTCTTTATAGAGATATCTTTGGTAAGTTTGAATACACTTTATGTGGTCACATGGTTATGTAAGTATAATTTAGGCCATGGTTTCTTCTGAATTACACTTGGGACATGTGATCTGGTGAAAAAAAGGAAAAGAGAGATTATGAGTTGGTTTTTGTTTTGCAATGAAAATGAAAGGTAATGATAGTGCCTTAAATAATGCACCTAGGTATGGTCTTTCTAATAGTTTATTAAATGCATGAAAGTTTGATCTACAAAAGTATTTACTTACGAGCAGGTTGACATGTGATTTAGGAACCAAGATCTGGAAAAGGCACTTTGTTTATTGACTTGGTTATAACCATAAGCCTAAGTGTTTTACACCAAGGTTAAACGCTAAAGGTGATCTAGAGTATGGGCTTTAGTATTAGTTAATTATGCATAAATGTTTATGTGACAAAAACCAATGAAGAAGCATGTTTCCTGATTGCTTTTCTATTGCCGTGGAAAAGAAAGGAGGAGAACAAGTTTGTGTGTTTAGTTTTTCAACGAAAATGAAGCTATTAGCTAGTGTTTTAAGTATACTATCTAGGCATAGGACTTATATTAGTTTATTCTACCTAGTATGCATGGTATATCTGACTTGGACTTGAATTCCTACAACATGGCTGAAATTAGGCGTGGGAAATGGGGAATCCAGGAGCATGCTTGATGCCTTGGTTAGAGACACTAGGCATGGGCTAAGTATGGGTCTTATATTTATTTATTGTGCTAGGTTAAGCTTAGGGAAACATGAATTAACATATAAAAAGGGAGGGTGGCTCACGTGGGAATAGGGAAGGAAAACAAAAAGAGAGCTTGCTTATTATCTTGGTATTACACACAAGATTATGTGTTTTTGGTGCATGGTTACCCTCAAATATTATAATATCTTATACTTCATGGGAAAGGGACGGCTAGCAAGTCAAAAAGGCAAAGAAAATGTGTTTAACTTTGTATTAGGATATTTTCTTATGTGTAGGTATGCATATGCATGGATAAATAAAGTAGTGTAAGGTTTATTGGGTCTTCTTGGTCTACTCGTGTAAGTGAAGAGGGAGGTGTAAGTAATTTGTTTGAATTGTTGATGTTCATAAAGTTTTGTGTATAAGTTTAGGCCTAGTAGTTATAACATGTATGCATGTAAGGTTCAAAAATACCAAAACGTAAACGTTTTGCGTAAAGTTTAAAAATAAAGTGTGAAAAGTTAATAATTATCTTTGTAATAATTATATAACACTTGTTTGACGTAAACTTTTATTTGTTTGATGTCGGTTTACGTTAAATGTTGATTTTTAGTCTACACGACTTAGCTAAACGGTTGAAAAAAGTAACCGCGTAAAAGTTTAAAATAATTAGTTGAATATTTATTTACGTAAAATAACCCGAAATGTGAATTGTTATAGTCTCCCCGTGTTAAAAGAATTGCGTCCTGCAATTCAGTTCGAGTTGGTGTTGATGAAGAGGTGTATATACTTGTCTTAATCCTCCTAATACGTACTAAGTCAATTTGCTATCTTAAGGTGGAATCACATTGGTACGGGTCTCAATTTCCTTGATGACGGTTGAACTTGTCAGCGGGTTGTCCTTCGAGAATTAAAATAGAAAATTTGATAACTGATAAAAGTTTTACGGTGACTACTTCTCAACATGGCATGTTATGTTCCTGAATTATACATAGTTGATCAAGCAATGTATATTTGAGGGCTAACGATGCTATGCTCATTTTTGTCAAAATAGTGTCATGATTTTATAAAATTTGTGATAGTAGCTTGCATATATAAATAGTGATTTAAAGTAAATTAGACGGAATTTTCACAACATATTGATTTGATAGATAATGTGAAATTGTTCGTACAGTACAATGGAAATTTTTAAGAGAAAATACAACGAGATTTTTTTAAGGAGATGGAGTCTAAGCATTGATATCGTCTTCCATGTTGTTAATGTCTTGGTCGGTTTATCCCTCCTAAGGCTTACACCATTCCTCGGGCTTCAGTACCTTGGCTCTTCAACACCGGGCAATCACTCCTGTAGTGCCCTTGATTCCCACATTCATAGCAAGTGATAGTTCTTTGGTTGTTGGCATTAATGGGATGCCAACATTGCTTTGTCAAATGACCGACTTTCTTGCAGTATGTGCACTTGGGTGCATACTCTCCATCATGATGATAGTTGCATTTAGGGCACAACGGTTTAGATCCTCTGTACGGTTTCTTTTCCCCAGACCCTACAGCATAAGCTTGAACCACATTTTGTTTCTTGAGAAGTTGTTGTTGAGCCTAGTTGTTGTTATCGAGTTTTCTCTTATTCTCAGTTTACCTTTCCACATAAGTGTAGAGTTTCTGATCCATCAAGTCGTTGGCCAACTCGATAGCATAATCAAGAGTCTTTGGTCTTGCGGACATACCATTTCCATGAATGTTATCGGGAAGTCCACTAATGTACTTGTCGACCTTCTCGGTCTAATCAGAAAGGAATTTAGTGCACGTCAAGGCTAATTCTTAGAAACGCTGAGTGTAACCTCCAACATCGTTTCCTTTGACCTTCAAGTTCCGTAATTCAATTTCAAGTTTCTTGATTTTACCTTTTGGACAGTATTTGTCCATCAACTTCTTTTTAAGAATTTCCCAAGTCATAGCATAAGCAGCATCATGGCCTAAGGTTCTCACATGACCATTCCACCAGGTTAGTGCAGCACCTAGCAGAGTGCAGGTAGCGAAATTCAATTGGTTGTCAATAGCACAACCGCTGATGTGGAATAATGATTCTATCTTCTCGAACCATCGAGACAAGCCAATAATGCCTTCAGTTCCCTTGAAGTTCAAAGGTTGGCATTTCATGAAGTCGGTGTAGGAACAAACACGTGCAGGTTACACGGGCCTTCCGGGTCCTCCACCCGAGTTTTGGCTTCCGTCATCATGAGTGTTGGTAGAGTTTCTTTATAGTGCCTGATCTATCATGGCTTGAACAGTTTCTGGAGTCATGATGGTAGTGTCTCCTTGTCTTGTTACAGGCATGATTCTTCAAAATTATAGGAGTAATAAAAATATTAGTTTAGTTCTTTAAATCATGCTCCGAAGATGAAATGTTGTGAGATGCTATGTTAATGTCTTGTAAGATTCTTTAGACCATTATGTTATTCGTAATGTTTTGAGAAATGTTCTACTATAAATAATTCTTATATAAATGTAAGATATACGTAAGAAAATGTAAGTATATATATAGCATAATATATATATATAATATATATATATATATAAATATAACACACACACACACACATATATATATATATTATATTATATATTCAAGTAAAGGCCCGTATATCGCCTATGAAAGAACTTAGTAATAACCATTAATGCTAGAAATGGGTGCATTTCATGTAAGCATGTATACTAGGATGCAAACTAGTAATGTATGTATGTCCCTTGAAAAAAAAACTTTTGTAGGGTGCAATGTTTGAAAACGGCTATAGTCTAGGTAAAATATGCAACCTATTTCTCTATAACCTTACCTCTGATAGCAATCTCTAACACCCCCAAAATGGGTCGCAGCGGAATATGATGTTCCAGGGCATTACCTTCATAATCCATTGCAAAAGTCCATGAGAGAATGACCTCTAAGTGTACGTTTGAAAAGTAGCATCTTGTATTGTTAAGACTCCAATGCACATCAAGCAATCACCTAGCACTTAAGTACTTGAAAAACATGTTAAAAACGTCAACCAATAATGTTGGTGATTTTAAAGGTTAAAATTAAATATAGGCGGATAGCAAGATTTCCCGGTAAATAGAGTAACAATTATTTTAACCAATATCATAAATAATGTATTACGAAATGAACTAATCTCATGACAACTTGAAGGCTCAACAATGAAAGTTATTAAGTACATTCTAAATGAGGGTGCCCAAATGTAAATGTCAACCCGTAACATCTAATGATCCGAAATGGTATAATAGCGTTTGTCGTTCCGTTCAAACCAAATACTAGCAAGTGCTACTTCCCGAACGGGAGCGTCACTCCAAATAGATCTATTTATAACATTCTCTCTTATAATCCAGTAATTAACAGTTCATGATGATGGGCATAGTGGGTTATAGCTACTTAGGCAAATTCATAATATTTAAATTAAAATGTACTTGCATCCTTTTATAAAACAACATGATCTCATCCCCGAGATTTGATAAATAATGAAGAAATGAAAGATGGGGAATATAAACTCTTATATAAATGGTCAACAGGGGGTGTCATTGACCCAATGATCTCACTAACGTTAAATGTAAGCAATATTAATCTCAACTCCAGAACGTAAATACAAGGATGGGGATCGTGAGATTTCACATAAAAAAACACGCAAAGAGGTATAAACCCATACTCACACATGGGTTATCAGGAGGTATTCACACTCCTCCAAAACCTCACCCTCCCACGACACAAGACAAAACACTCACACAGTATAATCAAACGATCGAATGACACATGCAGCAACGTGAGCGGCGGGTTAACTCCAACACCTCTAGTGAATAGTAATATCGCAATGAAAATGTAGGCACGCAAACGATGCACCAAAACTCAATCGCAACCTAATAATAAGTATGCTTGGTTTAGAATGATTAAAACTAGTATGAAGTGATGCAATTGTATTAATATCAGTCCTATATCACCCGTACACAGTTGCGTTAAGTTTTACAAGTTAAAACGTGACTTTCATAGAAATAGAATATTTATTTTTACGTTTTCATAAGTTTTAAATATTTTCAAGATGCCTACATTGTTGTCCCACAACGCATTCATTATACATCCTAATAATGTGAGCCCAGACTTTCTGAACACTAGAAGTTACGTACTTTAAAAAGTTAGTTTATCATATTTTCTAGTTCGGACTTTAACTGCCTTGAAGATAGTGTCCAATCAGGCTAATCGCATTGATTTGGCTATTTCCAGACTTAGCAAAATTTTAGGTTATTTTAGCATATAATATTCACGAGGTCAGATCTTTATGGAACCATAACTCTTGCGTATCAACACCTTTATGGGTGATTCCAGGGGCTGTGGAATGCTAATTCCCTATACTACAATAACCTCGACTATCACAGAATCTAATTCTAACTATAAAGGCCTCGAATTCGTATCTAAAATGGGATGTTCGTGGCTGATTACATCTTTTGACAGCTTTGTATATAAATACGTAGATTTTCATTTAGTCATATCTTACTCGTTTATTATCTGTTTTTGATGATTCGACTTGCTAAATTTTCTTTATTGAACCCTCTACAAGATACACTACTAAAACGACCATAAAACCTAGCCTAGAGTGGTCGAACTTAGCTACCTATTTTTTGACTTTTACTATTTTCCAATCTTTTGATTTACGAATAAGACTACAAGATTACTATCGTTTGGTCTAGATTTCAAATATAACCTATAAGGGACCTTAGAATTAAGTGTAGTAACAGATTCATAAGTTAAGAATTCGTTTTAAGTTGATTCTTGCAAAAGTTGTACATATATCAGATACATGTACTTGTTTATTCAAAAGTTTTGGTTTTCGGGCAACATATGCAATTCGGTGATATATAAGGAACATGATATGATCTATATGAATGAAATACTGTAATGGAAAGGTTAGTTAGCTTACTTGATGATGGTATAACTCATGAAAAATGACTCGAAAACCCTAAGTTGAAAACCCTAATTTATTAAACTATAACCCAAGATGAAACTTCTTGTAAACCCTTAACAAAACTCTTGAAAAGGTCTTCTTTTGCTCTATATTCTGCTGAGTATTTAGTGAGAGGAAAGAATAGAATGGTGAGTTTAAATGGTGAATGAAAAGGTTGTTTAAGCCTTGGTCTTTATAGAGATATCTTTGGTAAGTTTGAATACACTTTATGTGTTCACATGGTTATGTAAGTCTAATTTAGGCCATGGTTTCTTGTGAATTACATTTGGGACGTGTGATCTGGTGAAAAGAAGGAAAAGAGAGATTATGAGTTGGTTTTTGTTTTGCAATGAAAATGAAAAGTAATGATAGTGCCTTAAATAATGCACCTAGGTATGGTCTTTCTAATAGTTTATTAAATGCATGAAAGTTTGATCTACAAAAGTATGTTCTTACTAGCAGGTTGGCGTGTGATTTAGGAACCAAGAGCTGGAAAAGGCACTTTGTTTATTGACTTGGTTATAACCATAAGCCTAAGTGTTTTACACCAAGGTTAAACACTAAAGGTGATCTAGAGTATGGGCTTTAGTATTAGTTAATTATGCATGAATGTTTGTGTGACTAAAACCAATGAAGAAGCGTGTTTCCTGCTTGCTTTGCTGTTGCCGTGGACAAGAGAGGAGGAGAACAAGTTTGTGTGTTTAGTTTTGCAAAGAAAATGAAGCTATTAGCTAGTGTTTTAAGTACACTATCTAGGCATGGGACTTATATTAGTTTATTCTACCTAGTATGCATGGTATATCTGACTTGGACTTGAATTCCTACAACATGGCTGAAATTAGGCGTGGGAAATGGGGAATCCAGGAGCATGCTTGATGCCTTGGTTAGAGACACTAGGCATGGGCTAAGTATGGGTCTTATATTTATTTATTGTGCTAGGTTAAGCTTAGGGAAACATGAATTGACATATAAAAAGGGAGGGTGGCTCACGTGGGAATAGGGAAGGAAAACAAAAAGAGAGCTTGCTTCTTATCTTGGTATTACACATAAGATTATGTATTTTTGGTGCATGGTTACCCTCAACTATTATAATATATTATACCTCATGGGAAAGAGACGGCTAGCAAGTCAAAAAGGCAAAGAAAATGTGTTTAACTTTGTATTAGGATATTTTCTTATGTGTAGGTATGCATATGCATGGATAAATAAAGTGATGTAAGGTTTATTGGGTCTTCTTGGTCTACTCGCGTAAGTAAAGAGGGAGGTGTAAGTAATTTGTTTAAATTGTTGACGTTCATTAAGTTTTGTGTACAAGTTTAGGCCTAGTAGTTATAACATGTATGCATATAAGGTTCAAAAATGCCAAAACGTAAACGTTTTGCGTAAAGTATAAAAATAAAGTATGAAAAGTTAATAATTATCTTCGTAATAATTATATAACACTTGTTTGGCGTAAACTTTTATTTGTTTGATGTCGGTTTACGTTAAATGTTGATTTTTAGTCTACACGATTTAACTAAACGGTTGAAAAAAGTAACCGCGTAAAAGTTTAAAATAATTAGTTAAATATTTATTTACGTAAAATGACCCGAAATGTGAATTGTTACAGTCTCCCCGTTTTAAAAGAATTGCGTCCCGTAATTCAGTTCGAGTTGCCTTCTGGAATGGTGTTGATGAAGAGGTGTATATACTTGTCTTAATCCTCCTAATACGTTCTAAGTCAATTTGCTATCTTAAGGTGGAATGACATTGGTACGGGTCTCAATTTCCTTGATGACGGTTGAACTTGTCGGCGGGTTGTCCTTCGAGAATAAAAATAGAAAATTTGATTCCTGATAAAAGTTTTCCGGTGACTACTTCTCAATATGGCATGGTACTTTCCTGAATTATACATAGTTGATCAAGCAATGTATATTTGAGGGCTAACGATGCTATGCTCATTTTTGTCAAAATAGTGTCATGATTTTATAAAATTTATGATAATAGCTTGCATATATAAATGGTGATTTAAAGTAAATTAGACGGAATTTTCACAACATATTGATTTGATAGATAATGTGAAATTGTTCGTACAGTACAATGGAAATTTTTAAGAGAAAATACAACGAGAATTTTTTGAGGAGATGGAGTCTAAGCATTGATATCATCTTCCATGTTGTTAATGTCTTGGTCAGTTTCTCCTCCTCCTAAGGCTTACACCATTCCTCGGGCTTTAGTACCTTAGTTCTTCAACACCGGGCAATCACTCTTGTAGTGTCCTTGATTTCCACATTCATAGCAAGTGATAGTTCTTTATTTGTTAGCATTAATGGGATGCCAACAATGCTTTGTCAAATGACCGACTTTCTTACAGTTGGTGCACTTGGGTGCACACTCTCCATCATGGTGATAGTTGCATTTAGGGCACAGCGGTTTAGATCCTCCATACGGTTTCTTTTCCCCAGACCCTACAACATAAGCTTGAACCACATTTTGTTTCTTGAGAAGTTGTTGTTTAGCCTCGTTGTTGTTATCGAGTTTTCTCTTATTCTCAGCTTGCCTTTCCGCATAAGTGCGGAGTTTCTGATCCATCAAGTCGTTGGCCAACTCGATAGCATAATCAAGAGTCTTGGGTCTTGCGGATATAACATTTCCATGAATGTTATTGGGAAGTGCACTGATGTACTTGTCGACCATCTCGGTCTCATCAGAAAGGAATTTTGTGCACATCAAGGCCAATTCTTGGAAACGCTGAGTGTAACCTCCAACATCGTTTCCGTTGACCTTCAAGTTCCATAGTTCAATTTCAAGTTTCTTGATTTCACCTTTTGGACAGTATTTGTCCGTCAACTTCTTTTTGAGAATTTCCCAAGTCATAGCATAAGCAGCATCATGGCCTAAGGTTCCTCACAGTGACCATAGTTCCCCACCATTAGTGCAGCACCTAGCAGAGTGCAGGTAGCGAATTTCAATTGGTTGTCAATAGCACAACCGTTGATGTGGAATACTGATTCCATCTTCTCAAACCATCAAGACAAGCCAACAACGCCTTCAGTTCCCTTAAAGTTCAAATGTTGGCATTTCATGAAGTCGGTGTAGGAACAAACACGTGTAGTTACACGGGCTTGTTCCCGTCCTCCACTCGAGTTTTGGCTTCCGTCCACTCATGGTGTGGTAGAAGTTTCTTATAGGGGGCTGACTATCATGGCTTGAACAGTTTCTGGAGTCATGATAGTAGCGTCTCCTTATCTTGTTACAGGCATGATTCTTCAAAATTATAGGAGTAATAAAAATATTAGTTTAGTTCTCTAAGTCATGCTCCGAAGATGAAATGTTGTGAGATGCTATATTAATGTCTTGTAAGATTCTTTGGACCATTGTGTTATTCGTAATGTTTTGAGAAATGTTCTAGTATAAATAATTCTTATATAAAATGTAAGATATAGCGTAAAAAAAATGTAAGTATTTATATATAGCATAATATATATATATAATATATATATATATATAAATATAACACACACACACACACATATATATATATATTATATTATATATTCAAGTAAAGGCCCGTATATAGCCTATGTAAGAACTTAGTATAACCAATTAATGCTAAAATGGTGCATTTCATATAAGCATGTATACTAGATGCAAACTAGTAATGTATGTATGTCCCTTGAAAAAAAAACTTTTGTAGGGTGCAATGTTTGAAAACGGCTATAGTCTAGGTAAAATATGCAACCTATTTCTCTATAACCTTACCTCTGATAGCAATCTCTAACACCCCCAAAATGAGTCGCAGCGGAATATGATGTTCCAGGGGCATTACTTCATAATACCATTGCACAAGTCATGAGAGAATGACCTCTAAGTGTCGTTTGAAAAGTAATCTTGTATTGTTTAGACTCCAATGCACATCAAGCAAGCACCTAGCACTTAAGTACCTGAGAAAACATGTTTTAAAACGTCAACAATAATGTTGGTGAATTTATAGGTTTATAAATTAAATAAGGCGGATAGCAAGATTTCCCTGTAATAGAGTAACAATTACAATATCACAAAAATGTATTACGAAATGAACTAAGCTCATGACACTGAAGCTCAACAATGAATGTATATTAAGTACATTTAAATGAGGGTGCCCAATGTAAATGTTCAACCCGTAACATCTATATGATCCGAAATGGTATACGTTTGTCGTTCCGTTCAACCAGAATACTAGCAAGTGCTACTTCCCGAACGGGAGCGTCACTCCAAATAGATCTATTTATAACATTCTCTCTTATAATCCAGTAATTAACAGTTCATGATGATGGGCATGGTGGGTTATAGCTACTTAGGCAAATTCATAATATTTAAATTAAAATGTACTTGCATCCTTTTATAAAACAACATGATCTCATCCCCGAGATTTGATAAATAATTAAGAAATGAAAGATGGGGACTATAAACTCTTATATAAATGGTCAACAGGGGGTGTCATTGACCCAATGATCTCACTAACGTTAAATGTAAGCAATATTAATCTCAACTCCAGAACGTAAATACAAGGATGGGGATCGTGAGATTTCACATAAAAAAACACGCAAAGAGGTATAAACCCATACTCACACATGGGTTATCAGGAGGTATTCACACTCCTCCAAAACCTCACCCTCCCACGACACAAGACAAAACACTCACACAGTATAATCAAACGATCGAATGACACATGCAGCAACGTGAGCGGCGGGTTAACTCCAACACCTCTAGTGAATAGTAATATCGCAATGAAAATGTAGGCACGCAAACGATGCACCAAAACTCAATCGCAACCTAATAATAAAATAGTATGCTTTTAGAATGATAAAAACTAGTATGAAGTGATGCAAATGTATTAATATCAGTCCTATATCACCCGTACACATTTGCGTTAGGTTTTACAAGTTAAAACACGACTTTCGTAGAAATAGAATATTTATTTTTCCGTTTTCATAAGTTCCAAATATTTAAAAGATGCCTACATTGTTGTCCCACAACGCATTCATTATACATCCTAATAATGCGAGCCCAGACTTTCTAAAAACTAGAAGTTACGTACTTTAAAAAGTTAGTTTATCATATTTTCTAGTTCGGAGTTTAACTGCCTTAAAAATCGTGTCCAATCATGCTGGTCACGCTGATTTGGCTGTTTCCAGACTTAGCAAAATTTTAGGTTATTTCAGCATATAATATTCACGAGGTCAGATCTTTAGGGAACCATAACTCTTGCGTATCAACACCTTTATGGGTGATTCCAGGGGCTATGGAAAGCTAAAGGCCTCGAATTCGTGTCTAAAATGGGATGTTCATGTATGATTACAACTTTTGACAGCTTTGTATATAAATACGTAGATTTTCATTTAGTCATATCTTACTCGTTTATTATCCATTTTTGATGATTCGACTTGCTAAATTTTCTTTATTGAACCCTCTACAAGATACACTACTGAAACGACCATAAAACCCAGCCCTAGAGTGGTCTGAACCATTAGGCAATACTATTTTTGACTTTACTATATTTCCCATTCTATGATTTACGAATAAGACTACAAGATTACTATCGTTTGGTCTAGATTTTGAATATAACCTATAAGGGACCTTAGAATTAAGTGTAGTAACAGATTCATAAGTTAAGAATTCGTTTTAAGTTGATTCTTGCAAAAGTTGTACATATATCAGATACATGTACTTGTTTATTTAAAAGTTTTTGTTTTCGGGCAACATATGCAATTCGTGATATATAAGGAACATAATGATCTATAGTGAAATTGAAATACTATAATGGAAAGGGTTAGTTAGCTTACTTAATGAAGGTATAACTCAGAGAAAATGGACCGAAAACCCTAAGTTTGAAAACCCAAATTTAATTAACTTATAACCCAAGATGAAACTCTTGTAAACCCTTAACAAAACTCCTTGAAAAGGTCTTCTTTTTGCCTTAATAGTTCAGCTGGAGTATTTAGTGAAAGGAGAAGAATAGAATGGTATTTTTGAATGGTGAATGAAAAGGTTGTTTAAGCCTTCGTCTTTATAGAGATATCTTTGGTAAGTTTGAATACACTTTATGTGGTCACATGGTTATGTAAGTATAATTTAGGCCATGGTTTCTTCTGAATTACACTTAGGACATGTGATCTGGTGAAAAAAAGGAAAAAAGAGATTATGAGTTGGTTTTTGTTTTGCAATGAAAATGAAAGGTAATGATAGTGCCTTAAATAATGCACCTAGGTATGGTCTTTCTAATAGTTTATTAAATGCATGAAAGTTTGATCTACAAAAGTATTTACTTACGAGCAGGTTGACATGTGATTTAGGAACTAAGATCTGGAAAAGGCACTTTGTTTATTGACTTGGTTATAACCATAAGCCTAAGTGTTTTACACCAAGGTTAAACGCTAAAGGTGATCTAGAGTATGGGCTTTAGTATTAGTTAATTATGCATAAATGTTTATGTGACAAAAACTAATGAAGAAGCATGTTTCCTGATTGCTTTTCTATTGTCGTGGAAAAGAAAGGATGAGAACAAGTTTGTGTGTTTAGTTTTGCAACGAAAATGAAGCTATTAGCTAGTGTTTTAAGTATACTATCTAGGCATAGGACTTATATTAGTTTATTCTACCTAGTATGCATGGTATATCTGACTTGGACTTGAATTCCTACAACATGGCTAAAATTAGGCATGGGAAATGGGGAATCCAAGAGCATGCTTGATGCCTTGGTTAGAGACACTAGGCATGGGCTAAGTATGGGTCTTATATTTATTTATTGTGCTAGGTTAAGCTTAGGGAAACATGAATTGACATATAAAAAGGGAGGGTGGCTCACGTGGGAATAGGGAAGGAAAACAAAAAGAGAGCTTGCTTCTTATCTTGTATCTCTCTATCTCTCTCCTCTCTAGATTTTGTATTTTTGTGTGCATGGTTACCCCAACTATTATATATATTATACCTCATGGAAAGAGACGTCTAGCAAGTCAAAAAGGCAAAGGGAAAATGTGTTTAACTTTGGTCATTAGATACCATTCTTATGTGTAGAGTATGCATATGCAAGGATAAATAAAGGATGTAAGGTGTATTGGGTTCCCCCCCCCTTTCTGTTCACTCGCGTAAGTAAAGAGGGAGGTGTAAGTAATTTGTTTAAATTGTTGACGTTCATTAAGTTTTGTGTACAAGTTTAGGCCTAGTAGTTATAACATGTATGCATATAAGGTTCAAAAATGCCAAAACGTAAACGTTTTGCGTAAAGTATAAAAATAAAGTGAAAAAAAGTTATTAAAATCTTCTAAAATTATATAACACTTGTTTGGCGTAAACTTTTATTTGTTTGATGTCG
Source organism: Tanacetum coccineum (assembly GCA_026074375.1). Classification (NCBI taxonomy): domain Eukaryota; kingdom Viridiplantae; phylum Streptophyta; class Magnoliopsida; order Asterales; family Asteraceae; genus Tanacetum; species Tanacetum coccineum. The sequence continues at coordinate 19,255 of BQNB010069588.1, read as the reverse complement.
GTTTACGTTAAATGTTGATTTTTAGTCTACACGATTTAACTAAACGGTTGAAAAAAGTAACCGCGTAAAAGTTTAAAATAATTAGTTAAATATTTATTTATGTAAAATGAACCGAAATGTGAATTGTTATAGTCTCCCCGTTTTAAAAGAATTGCGTCCCGTAATTCAGTTCGAGTTGCCTTCTGGAATGGTGTTGATGAAGAGGTGTATATACTTGTCTTAATCCTCCTAATACGTTCTAAGTCAATTTGCTATCTTTAAGGTGGAATGACATTGGTATGGCGTCTCAATTTCTTGATGACGGTGAACTTGTCGGCGGGTGTCCTTCTAGAATAAATAAAGAAAATTGATTCTGATAAAAGTTATTGCCGGTGGACTAACTTGCTCAATATGGCCAAGGTGACTTTCCTGAATTATACATTGTTGATCAATTGCAATGTATATTTGAGGGGCTAACGTGGGATGCTAATCCATTTGTCAAAAATATGTCATGATTTTATAAAATTTATGATAATAGCTTGCATATATAAATGGTGATTTAAAGTAAATTAGATGGAATTTTCACAACATATTGATTTGATAGATAATGTGAAATTGTTCGTACAGTACAATGGAAATTTTTAAGAGAAAATACAACGAGAATTTTTTGAGGAGATGGAGTCTAAGCATTGATATCATCTTCCATGTTGTTAATAGTCTTGTCAGTTTCCTCCTCCTCCTAAGGCTTACACCATTCCTCGGGCTTTAGTACCTTAGTTCTTCAACACCGGGCAATCACTCTTGTAGTGTCCTTGATTTCCACATTCATAGCAAGTGATAGTTCTTTATTTGTTAGCATTAATGGGATGCCAACAATGCTTTGTCAAATGACCGACTTCTACCATTGGGTGCACTTGTGGTGCACACTCAAAACTCTCCATCAGGTGATAGATTGCATTTAGGGCACATCGGTTTAGATCCTCCATACGGTTTTCTTTTCCCCAGACCCTACATACATAAAGGTCTTGCACCACACTTTTGTTTCTTGAGAATATGATGTTTAGCCTCGATGTTTGTTATCGAGTTTTCTCTTATTCTTAGCTTGCCTTTCCGCATAAGTGCGGAGTTTCTGATCCATCAAGTCGTTGGCCAACTCGATAGCATAATCAAGAGTCTTGGGTCTTGCGGATATAACATTTCCATGAATGTTATTGGGAAGTGCACTGATGTACTTGTCGACCATCTCGGTCTCATCAGAAAGGAATTTTGTGCACATCAAGGCCAATTCTTGGAAACGCTGAGTGTAACCTCCAACATCGTTTCCGTTGACCTTCAAGTTCCATAGTTCAATTTCAAGTTTTCTTGATTTCACCTTTTGGACAGTAATTTGTCCTACCGTCAACTTCTTTTGGAATTCCCAAGTCATCGCAAAAGCGAGCATCTTGTGAGCTTATTAATTAGTTTCATCAATAGTTATAGCTTAATAAAATGCTTATTTTCATGTCCTTTTTAAGCTTATTTTCTTTTAGTTTGCTAATTGAGTCTAAAAAAATGCAAACAGTTTAGCTTATATACCCTTAGTTAGTTTTAGCATTCTGTCAGCTTATTTTCAGCTTTTCCAGCTTATTGTAATTGCTTATTTAGGGTTAATCTTTCTTATTAGGTGTAGGGTATTTTGTAGTTTGCTTATTTGCCCTTTCTCTTTTAGCTTATTAAGTTTAAAAGCCAACAGTTTAGTTTTAAGTCTTAAGTCATAAAAAGTCACTTCTGTCAGCTTATTTTGCTTTTTCATGACTTATTATTGAATTTTGTAAAAAGTTTTTAGCATTCTTTTATCATGTAGGACTTAAGAAAATTAAATTTGCATTCGTATGGTTAAATTTGTAAAATTTGTTTTTTTAAAGAACGGGATTTGATCCCGTTATCGTTTTCCTTCGTGTTTTAACCTTAAATTGCTTTCGTTTTAGGGTTTCTTTTATCCGTTTTTGCATTTTGTTTGTAGAAATAGAATTCCAAATCCACTTGTGATTATTCAAGCATTGTTCACAAACCAATTCTCGATTTTCAAATTCACGCCTCGTCGAGAAACGACCCGAGAAGGTTATTTAGGGTTTTGCTTTTGATAAAAGTAATTTCTCTTTAAGAAGCCTCACGGAATACTACTCTCTCTTATTATTGATATTTCTCCTTATTATTATATATTTATATATTATATTATATTTATATATGTATTAAAAAGGTGAAGTCAGATATCAATTACTAAATTAACGCCTAATTATTCTTATGGCTTTTGCCCGCTCGAACAACCAAAATACTAATCTAAGTAATTCAAAAATCACTAATCAATATTTCCACTTTTATAATCATACTTAATTCACTAAACAATTTATCACTTTGTAACACCCCTAAAATGGGTCGCAGCGGAATATGATGTTCCGGGGGCATTACTTCATAATACCATTTCACAAGTCATGAGAGAACGACCTCTAAGTGTCGTTTGAAAAGTAATATTGTATTGTTTAGACTCCAATGCACATCAAGCAAGCACCTAGCACTTAAGTACCTGAGAAAACATGTTTTAAAACGTCAACAATAATGTTGGTGAATTTATAGGTTTATAAATTAAATGAGCCGGATAGCAAGATTTCCCTGTAATAGAGTAATAATTATAATATCACAAAAATGTATTACGAAATACACTAAGCTCATGACACTAAAGCTCAACAATGAATGTATATCAAATACATTTAAATGAGGGTTCCCAATGTAGATGTTCAACCCGTAACATCTATATGATCCGAAATGGTATACGTTCGTCATTCCGTTCAACCGGAATACTAACAAGCGCTACTTGCCCGAACGGGAGCGTCACTCACAATAGATCTATTTATAACATTCTCGCTTATAATCCAATAATTAACAGTTCATGATGATAGGCATAGTGGGTTATAGCTACTTAGGCAAATTCGTAATATTTGAATTAAAATGTACTTGCATCCTTTTATAAAACAACATGATCTCATCCCCGAGATTTGATAAATAATTGAGAAATGAAAAATAAGGACTATAAACTCACCTCAAGTAAATAGTAATATCGCCAATGAAAAAGTAGGCACGGAAACGATGCACGAAAACTCTAATCGCAACCTAATTAAATAGTATGCTTTTAGAATGATAAAAACTAGTATGAAGTGATGCAAATGTATTAATATCAGTCCTATATCACCCGTACACAGTTGCGTTAAGTTTTACAAGTTAAAACGTGACTTTCGTAGAAATAGAATATTTATTTTTACGTTTTCATAAGTTCCAAATATTTACAAGATGCCTACATTGTTGTCCCACAACGCATTCATTATACATCCTAATAATGCGAGCCCAGACTTTCTGAAAACTAGAAGTTACGTACTTTAAAAAGTTAGTTTATCATATTTTCTAGTTCGGACTTTAACTGCCTTGAAAATCGTGTCCAATCAGGTTGGTCGCGCTGATTTGGCTGTTTCCAGACTTAGCACAATTTTAGGTTATTTTAGCATATAATATTCACGAGGTCAGATGTTTAGGGAACCACAACTCTTGACTATCAACACCTTTATGGGTGATTCCAGGGGCTGTGGAAATTTAATTGCCTATACTACAATAACCTTAACTATCACAGAATCTAATTCTAAATGTAAAGGCCTCAAATTCGTGTCTAAAATGGGTTGTTCGTGTCTGATTACAACTTTTGACAGCTTTGTATATAAATACGCAGATTTTCATTTAGTCATATCTTACTCGTTTGTTATCTGTTTTTGATGATTCGACTTGCTAAATTTTCTTTATTGCACCCTCTACAAGATACACTACTGAAATGACCATAAAACCCAGCCTAGAGTGGTCGAACTTAGCTACCCATTTTGTGACTTTTACTATTTTCCAATCTTTTGATTTACGAATAAGACTACAAGATTACTATCGTTTGGTCTAGATTTCGAATATAACCTATAGGGGACCTTAGAATTAAGTGTAGTAACAGATTCATAAGTTAAGAATTCATTTTAAGTTGATTCTTGCAAAAGTTATACATATATCAGATACATGTACTTGTTTATTCAAAAGTTTTAGTTTCCGGGCAAGATATGCAATTCGGTGATATATAAGGAACATGATATGATTTATATGAATGAAATACTAAAATGAAAAGGTTAGTTAGCTTACTTGATGATGGTATAACTTATGAAAAATGACTCAAGAACCCTAAGTTGAGAACCCTAATTTATTAAACTATAACCCAAGATGAAACTTCTTGTAAACCCTTAACAAAACTCTTGAAAATGTCTTCTTTTGCTCTATATTCTGCTGAGTATTTAGTGAGAGGAAAGAATAGAATGGTGAGTCTGAATGGTGAATGAAAATGTTGTTTAAGCCTTGGTCTTTATAGAGATATATTTAGTAAGTTTAAATACACTTTATGTGTTCACATGGTTATGTAAGTCTAATTTAGGCCATGGTTTCTTGTGAATTACATTTGGGACGTGTGATCTGGTGAAAAGAAGGAAAAGAGAGATTATGAGTTGGTTTTTTCCAATGAAAATGAAAGGTAATGATAGTGCCTTAAATAATGCACCTAGGTATGGTCTTTCTAATAGTTTATTAAATGCATGAAAGTTTGATCTATAAAAGTATGTTCTTACGAGCAGGTTGGCGCGTGATTTAGGAACCAAGAGCTGGAAAAAGCACTTTGTTTATTGACTTGGTTATAACCATAAGCCTAAGTGTTTTACACCAAGGTTAAACACTAAAGGTGATCTAGAGTATGGGCTTTAGTATTAGTTAATTATGCATGAATGTTTTTCTGACTAAAACCAATGAAGAAGCGTGTTTCCTACTTGCTTTGCTGTTTCCGTGGACAAGAGAGGAAGAGAACAAGTTTGTGTGTTTAGTTTTGCAAAGAAAATGAAGCTATTAGCTAGTGTTTTAAGTACACTATCTAGGCATGGGACTTATATTAGTTTATTCTACCTAGTATGCATGGTATATCTGACATGGACTTAAATTCCTACAACATGGCTGAAATTAGGCGTGGGAAATGGGGAATCCAGGAGCATGCTTGATGCCTTGGTTAGAGACACTAGGCATGGGCTAAGTATGGGTCTTATATTTATTTATTGTGCTAGGTTAAGCTTAGGGAAACATGAATTGACATATAAAAAGGGAGGGTGGCTCACGTGGGAATAGGGAAGGAAAACAAAAAGAGAGCTTGCTTTTTTATCTTGGTATTACATACAAGATTATGTGTTTTTGGTGCATGGTTACCCTCAACTATTATAATATCTTATACCTCATTGGAAAGGGACAGCTAGCAAGTCAAAAAGGCAAAGAAAATGTGTTTAACTTTGTATTAGGATACTTTCTTATGTGTAGGTATGCATATGCATGGATAAATAAAGTAGTGTAAGGTTTATTGGGTCTTCTTGGTCTACTCGTGTAAGTGAAGAGGGAGGTGTAAGTAATTTGTTTGAATTGTTGACGTTCATAAAGTTTTGTGTACAAGTTTAGGCCTAGTAGTTATAACATGTATGCATGTAAGGTTCAAAAATGCCAAAACGTAAACGTTTTGCATAATTAAATGTTGATTTTTAGTCTACATGATTTAACTAAACGGTTGAAAAAAGTAATCGCGTAAAAGTTTAAAATAATTAGTTGATTATTTATTTACGTAAAATGACCCGAAATGTGAGTTGTTACACGTACGAAATATGTAACTTCATAAAATGTGAAAAATATGTAATTACATAAAACTTGTGAAATATGTAAATACATAAAACGTGCGAAATATTATAGGTGTAATAAATCATGCGAAATATGACAGTTTTATGAAAAGAAACTTTGCCCAAATTTTTCAAAATTTGTGTCTGTTTTGTCATCTTGCAACATATGCCATGATTGTCTTTATGTGTTATTTACTCTCTGATTGAATATTTGACTTAGGTTGACTTTGATTTGTCAATTGACTTAGTCATTGGACATTGACCATAGACCATAGTTGACCTTATTCAATTAGTGTGTTAAAACGGACATACATGCATGACACCTAAACACAGTCGTCATCTGAATCTATCACATATTCAAGGATAATTAATCAAGTTAGTACTATATATATGTTGTGTATATAAACTATATTGGATAATTCTTAAAGCAGAATCATGAATCAACAGGAAATTCAACAAGCTGCTCGTGAAGAGAAGTGGGTTCCCAAAGCTGACATAGTCAAGTTCAGTCCCACAAACATGAGGATTGATCCCACTATGACTCCAAAGGAAGAGACCTACCAAGTCATCCTTGACGTTATCAAAAACTCTTTTTTCTTCAAGGCCTTTCTTGCCTCTACTGTTGTGCCAGAAATCTACATGCAACAATTCTGGCACACGGTTACCAAGGTCAAGGAGTCTACATTATATGAGTTCAAGCGGGCTAACAAGAAGTGTCTAGTTGATGTTGAGGTGTTCCTTTAGGCTCTCGACATTTGCCCAAGAGTTCCAGGAAAAGAGTTCATTGAACATCCATCAGAAAAGGAACTACTCACCTTTCTCGTTGGACTCGGTTACAAGGGAGTACTAACTCATCTGTCATAAATACTCATTAATCATATCCACCAACCTTGGCGAACCCTAGCATCCATCATCAACAAGTGCCTCTCTAGGAAGACAATTAGCAATGACAGACTTCGTCAATCTAGAGTTGCTATAATATGGGGCATGTTCCACAAGAAGTACGTCGACTATGCTAAATTGATTTGGGAAGACTTCTTATATCACAATAGGCAGTTGAAGAAAAGCAGACGTGAAATCATGCCTTATCCCCGATTTAGTAAAGTCATTATCAACCATTTCCTATCGATTCACTCATCTCTTCCTAAAGAATTACTCTCTAGTCTTCATATAATCCAAGATGATGGTGTTCTAAGCCAAATGATGTTTTTAAAAATTGGAGAAGACGTTCAAGAATACGGATGAGCAATTCCATATGCAACGCTTACTAATGATATCAAGCAAAGACCTATCAGACGTTCATCAAATACTCCACTGGCCTGATACCTCCAAAGAAAACAAGAGGTAAAGGGTCATAAGATAAGAAGGCACTTGTCTCACCAAAGCCTGCAAGTGATGAAGAATCTGATGAATCTGATTCTAAACCTGCTAGAAAATGGACTGGCAGTAGAAGATTGATTAAGAAGAAAGTCTCAATTTCTGCAGATGAAAATATCATTCCTGAACCAGACGTCGCTTTAGAGTTAGGAAAATTTGTAAGCTTAACTGAAGCAGCAGAAGAGGAAGAAGCAAGGCAAGTCCAAGCTATGCATGAAAGGATTGTGACTGAATCTGAACCCGAGCCTGCTAGAAGAAGACCATCAGGTATTGCCTTTAGAGATACTTTTGGTGTGTCAAAGAAGATGTCACCCGATTTGTCACAGAAGCTGAAGGGTGTTCAAACTTTAACTCCTAAAGAACAAGTTGATGCTGACACAATGCAAGCACTCAAAGCCAGCAGAAAGTCCAGCAAAAGTCAGCCACATGCTAGAGGCTCAAGTGAAGGAACTGGTACTAAACCAGGGGTTCCCGATGAGTTAACAGTTACTCCAAAAACCTAAAATGAAGGAACTAGTGCTAAACCAGGGGTTCCAGATAAGGAAAAGGTTACTTCTGAAGCGATAGCTGATGTCATACTTGATTGGGGATCAAAAGAAGAGAGTGAATACTCTAAGGTCAAGGTAATAATGAAGACATCCCTTGGGAATCTACTGATGAGGATAAAGAGAAGAAAGACGATGATGATGTTGATGATGACAAAAGTATCGATCTTGAAAAGTGTGACATTTCACATTTTTCAAGGTCAATATTTAATTGATACTCCGCTTTTACTTTTACTTTTGAGAAAAAATTTCTTTTTACTATTTACTCGATTTGGTAAATTTGCGTTCCTAGTTAAGCTTGAACCGCCTTTAGGTTTATATTCCGTCTACGTTTCCTGCGTAATTTATTATTTCAGATAGGTATTCCGTAGATTTAAAATTTTATTTTTAACATATACGTTTTTGCTTCGTGGTTCCGCCTAAACCTTGACAATATTTTATGTTTTTACCCGTTGGCCCTAAACTACTCACTTATCCTAAATTTATACAAAATTTACCAAAAATCTTCCCACTACTTCCACTACAAATGCCAACCACATGAATAACAATCCATATGGTGACTAATCACATAAGTGTCCTCAAATTGAACAGCAAATGAGACACTTGTTAAATCAAATTGCATGTTTTGCATGCTAGGGATAAACAAAACCATCCACCACCAAACTAAAACACATAGTTCTTATCAAATACACTAAAACCTTCTCCTTGCACCTCTTGTTGCTGCCCTAATATAGTCACACAACACCAAGTTCATACAAATTTATACTAGCTAAAATTCATCACTAGTTAAGAGCTTCCAAGCTAATGTTGTGTTCTTGGGTTTAAATCTATTTACCCAATCTTCAAAATCATCTTATTATAAGTTTAGGGGCTGAATATCATGGTTATGTAAAGGGTTATTAATGATAAATCTTTTAAAGGTTATCTTGCAAGTATTAGATTTATATTGCTTGGTTAAAGTAGTAGTTTTAATGGTCTTGGTTAAATCATCCTAGATATCTTCAAGTATTGTGATCAAAAGTATATACCAATTTTTATAAGCATTATTGGGTTGGAGCTTTGTGTTGAGTCAAAATATATAAGCAAGAAAGGGTGAATTTGTGGTATTCTTTCTCTAGTATTTTTATTGATCATCATCTTTATTTTCTTTGTAAGACAATTGTTTCTCCATTTCTTTTTCTTGTAAAAGTATTAAATTTTCCCTTACTTTTTGTAAATGAGGAGTATTTATGTTTTTTATTATGTATATGTAAAAAGAATGGCATTGTACATAAGAGAATAAGACTAGAAAACTTGATTTGAGTGGATTGCAACATCATTTTGGGATTGTTTTGGGACCAGCAGCTAGATGGACTTGTAACGAATTATTTTTAGCTTAAGGGATTCTGGAAAAATTGATAGGGAGGTAGATAAAAGTCTTATGTTCATGTGTCCGTTTGGATAGGGCCGTAACTATTTTCAGTGATTGAGTTATCGCCAAAACGACGAAACAAGTTAAAATTTAAGACCAGAATTTGAATTCATAATAAGTTCAAAATTTCGTATAACAACACTTAAATATATAAAACTGCAGGTTTTAGATATTGAACTACTTAGACTTAAGAAGTCGTTTCAGCCTTTGCGAATACACGGTTTAAGAGATACGTTAAAAATAGTGAAGCGGTAAAATCCAGTAAAAATCACAGCTTTGATAGTTAAGGGTAATATGGTAATTTCACTATGGTTCTAGAAATTTTTTAATAATGGGCCCACATACCTGGAAAATAAACTCAAAAATATTTCCGTAGGCGAAAACCTCGCATTTTTATCATTTACATATTAGTAATTAGGAGCTTGTAAAGTTGGGGTAAATGTAGAACTTGGAAATAACGTATTGTTTTAAACTTGAAAACGTAAGTATAGACTTTTATAAAATTAGTTATAAGGAGTGAAACTAAAAACATGTTCTAGTGCATATTAGATCAATTGGTTAACACATTTTGAGTAAACATTACTTTGAAAAACCTTAGTGCAATGCCATGCTCTTTACTTAAACATATCTTATAAACACTTGTTTATTTTACGTATTGAATACTATTGTATTATTCTAATTTACGCCGTATCTTTTAGGTGATACTTAGGATTTCTCGTTTGTTTCAATTCTACTCATCTCATTGCTAAAAGGGACGCGTTCATGGAGTTTCCTAGTCGTTATTTGTCGTTTCTAGTTCGCTTCGGTTCTTTGATTGATTTTGTTGGTTCTAATTGATCCCATTGCTCTCGGTGAGTTCATAGTCTCGCCTTTACTTATGTAAATGCTTTATAAACCCCACGAGGGAGATACATGCTAGTTTTACAAAATTGAACACAAATGGTTTATTGAGTATTCTTGACCCGGATACATGAATTTCGTTTTACAAAATTAAACACAAATGATTTATTGGGTATGCTTGACCCAAATACATGAATTTTGTTTTACAAAATGAACACAAGTGATTTTAATGGTATGCTAGACCCAAAAATGTGAATTATTAACATTAAGTACCATTTTGTCGAAAAGTCCCTAATTTCATGAACCGATAATTACGTACATGGTAAACGCTAGTACAAGTGAATAGATCTATTGGGTTTGATAAACCCCGTCTGGGTGAGTAGCGCTCACTTGAGTACATGTCGAACGAACGCATTCTAGTGAGAATTAAGGTAGATGGAAATTATACCTTCGATGGGCAAATCTTACACTATTTCGTTAACGTTCGGGGTCATGAGCTCGATGCAATAATATTATTACCTGACTTGCATGCGTTGCAATGTCACTCGATGAACAAAAGCTTGTGTTCTACTTGTTTACACTATAAACTCTGTGATTTACGTTGCTTTACTTATTAAAACCTATGAGTTCACTCAACATTATTGTTGATGTTTTTCGCATGTTATCTTAGGTCTTTAATGTATATTGCTCAGAGGGAAGCCGCACGGATATGTACTTAGAGACTCTACATTTTTATACATTCGACAAACTTAAACTTTTGAAAACATTGCGTATTATAAAGACTTTTAATAACACCCCCAAATTTACAACGCATTACAACGCATCGGAATACAACATTAGGGTGCTACTTCATAATACAAGCTCACGAGTCACGGTAAACAACTTTAAAAGAAATATTTACTAACAAAAATTACATTTAATTTTTATTAAAAAGATCAAAGTTACAAGGTCCCAATAACTTTATGAAAACTCGTTTCTAAATAAGCCACAACATGACTAAGTTTCTTTGAAAACATTTTATCGTATGTACAAAGTTCACCAAGTCCACGTCCTTCGATATTCACGCTCCGTCCCATCCAAACTAGCAAGCATATACCTGAGATAAACATGCTAAAACCTCAACAAAATATTGAGTGAATCCATAGAGTTTGTAAACAATCATTTTGAACACAAGCGTAGTAAAACATTTAGTTCATAGAATAATCACAACGATGCTAGAGCCACGAACCGAACCTTAACCATGTGCCCAACCCGGAGTGATGGTGTTGCACACTCCCAATACTAAATAAAATATGACTCCGTATGCCCTCGCGAGGAACACACGCCAGACAGGTCGTTAGGTCAAAATAGATCTATTATTATTGCATTAGCGTTTACCGATTATCGGTAATTAACAGTCCATAAAGGAAGGGCCACAACATACCACCCATAGCAACGTTCACATAATAAAACCACATGTGTTCGATTTTCTAATTCAAGCATGTATCTCCCTCGCGGGTTTTTAAAACATAAAAAGATTTAAATGCGAGGCTATGAACTCACCATATTAGCAAGAAGATCAGAAGTAGATGAATCTTTGGTTGAGAGAAAAGTACGCCTAAGCAACACCTAAAAGGCGTGACACGTCTTAGTATAATAAAAGAGATCAATACGTAAAAATAATTACATGATCATGAGATATGTCTTCAAGATATGCACGGCATTGCATTATGACTTACCCAAAGTATTTATACTCCAAAATTGATGTTCAACCTGGTCTTATAGGTAATAAAACACTACTAAGTTTCACTTATTAACTCTTGTTTTATTAATGTGTATTTACACGTTTTAGATTTCTATTCAAGACGTAAAAAGTCAGATTCTGTTTTTACCCCGGATTCTGTTTTACCCCGACTTCATGTATCCATAACTCCTAGCCTATAATTGATCTAAGCATGAGGCTTTCACCCCTGGAAATTCCCTTAAGTCTAGTTTCCATAATATTAGGCCTCATCGTCTATTTAGTCTTCAATCAATAGGATGTGACATTTTACTCTCAACAACACAAACCAGAAAGTTTTCTAAATTTTAACTACTTACGAAAACGGCCATAATTCCTAATCTATGATAGCTATAAAGGTGAATCCAAATGGAGATGTTAGATTAATGTGTCTACTACTGATCCATGTTTTTATACCCTACACTTTAGTACAAAATTCTGGAGTTATAACCCTTTTCCAATCGATGTTCCAGAATTGACTAGTTTCCGTAAAACGGCCATATCTCACTCGTCCGGAGGAGATATGGCTCTAGCCAACTCGACACATATACCTGGAACGTATTTCTACAACCCCATCTAGTAATCCAGACCTTCTCGGGCCTAAAGTTTGCTGCAATTAACCCTTTTATACTGCTGGTCTGCAACAGTCCCATGTTTTCCTACCAAATACTAACTTTAGCGTAGTTCCCAAACCGTTTATCTGTAAGGGCTAAAACCACCACTCACGTATAAGTTAAATGTTTACCTATCACCTACAGTTATGCATATTTATATGTTATAGTGCAAATTTTTGGATTTTTCACCCTAAGAAGTCCGAGACTCGGATTTTGACTAGTTTTAGTATTTTGGCCATAACTCCCTCATCCGGAGGAGTTGATAAACCATCCAATTTGCTATACGTATCTTAGACTTATACCTATCCAACCATGTAATTTCCCAGTAGGCTCTAAGCCAAAAATTTTTAGGAAAAGCCACATTTTGCTACTGACCTGGAAACGGTCCCTAAAACTACTTCAAACCCCTTCCAAAACTTAACCAAATCATTATCTATTCACTTGCAATGCCATAACACATCTCAATAACATATCTCAATACATCAAAACTTGATGTTCATGATCAGACCAAAATCAATGAAACTATGAATATGCACCCTTATAAAGAGGAAAATCAATCACATGCCTTCAAAGTAAAATTAAATCAACAAAAAAAAACAAGAGGCTTACAAACACAATGGAATAACTAGAAGATCAAAACCATTAACCCTTATGGTTTCATGACTTTGGCCGAATACCACACAACCCTAAAACAATATCCGAAACTCGATTTCGTTGCATTAATACTTGTTTACACCATCAATATCTAACCCTTGATGATCCTATTGCTTTTAATTGAATCAAAACCCTAACAAAATCAAGATTTTAATAAAAATTAAGAATTTAAGAATCTTGATGCATGGTGATTTTAAAGGAAAATAATGATGGGGATTTATATAAGAATGATGTAGGATTAATAAGAAAGTGTTTTGGATTTTGGGTGATGATTTTGGTGGTTCTATTGTGTTGCCGACGTACAAAGAGGAAAAAGGGGAAGCGGGTCAGTTTATTTTTTGTGTGAGTTTATGAAATGAGTGAAATAAGGATTTATGTATATATATAATTCACTAATTATTAGATTTTCTATAAATAAAAAAATAACAAGGGGGTCGTTTGTTTGGCTTTTTGACCGGCCCTCACCATGTGGTGAGCTTGGTTGGGTATTTTCTTCCTTTTTACTTATATTACCTAGTTCTCGGCCCAAAAACTAATCTAACTCATTAATTTTTATAAAAACATGATTTTTGACTCGGTTTTGGCCAAACATGAATAAAAGTCGAAAAGTATTAAAATGAAAAATAAATAAGCTCTCGAAGCTAAAATGTTGAATTATTGATTTCTCAAACGTTAAAACGGGTAAATATCCAAAGCAAGATTCGTAAATATTTAAAACGACAATTTTCTTTAAAATGGCTAAAAACAAAAATAAAAAATTCCATAAAAATTAAAAATAGAATTTGACACACAGTTTCGGCTAAAACGCGGAAAAGGTCAGAAAATATAGAAATAAAAATAATTATGCTTCCGAAGCGAAAGTATGAAATTATCGATATCTTGAACACTAAAAACGGATAAAATCAAAATCACTATTCATAAATAGCTAAAAACGATGATTTTTGATAATCGGCTAAAATTAAATTATATAAAAAAATAAAATGGAATTAAAGCTCGGTTAAAATTTTGACCTTAAATTTGGGTTGTTAAATCCTCCTCCCCTTAAAGGAGCGCCGTCCCGGTGCTCAATTCGCTTTAATCGCTGTTTGGTTTACTTGTAAAGAGGTGAGGATATACGCAGGTCCTTGTCGAGGTTTCCAACAAAATTTAAGGAACAAAAGTTAAAGCATCAAATATATGCAACGTGCATGAGTGCACGGATCAAACGTCATGGGAATCTTTAAAAGGAAGGATAAAATACATGACTCGAAGAAAAAAGCTAGTGGAAACGAAGAATTTAACTAGTCGTCAATACTCGGGAGCGGTTAAGGGTTCATTACTATTAGCTTATCATTCTCGAACGGATTCACACGTTCTCACATTATGGTCACACGACCTCGGGCGCACTTGAAAATTTTTCAAAGCGATGATCAATTCAAAAATCAACGGTGATCACACCGATCAAATCAAAACACATATTGTCCAACGGGTCTCGTTAAAAGAGCCGCGTCATTATAAATACCGTCTGGAGTGTACATAACAACTCATCGAATGCGTTACTACAGTATTCAAACAGGCGCTTATCAGCTATGCGTACAATTTGCTCATTAATTGCATGCGCGTTATACGTCAAGCCATGCAAATAGGTCCAACCGATGATCGTTCTATGGTACAGGTTGTTCACGGGGCCTGATAGCCATGGATGCATATCCAATAAGATTTTATCATTGTAGGGTGTTCACACGCGGATCCATACCCAAAAGAGATTTTTCAACATCACATGGTCTCACGGGTTTATAGCATGGATACATACCAAATAAAATTTTAACACCTCGCAGGGTGCTCACGGCTTTATAGCCATAGATCCATACCCTATCAAAATGGTCAAGTTTGCTTATATATCAAAACTCTATGATTCTTCACGGTGCCCCAAGCTCCGATCGTCACCGGCTTGGCTAACCACCGCGGGGGACCCACTTCGAGCTCGCACACCAAAACGCGTACGCTCATGTGTCCTTAAATCATCTCGACCTATTTTGCGCGACCGATAATACGGGTAAGCGTACCCAGCCGATACCGAGTCATATAATAATGACGCCTGTGCTCGCACATATGTTACGACCACTCGACTAGAAATCAATAAACATCAAGCATCAGCGAAGCAAACAATTATTTACATAATTTTCATTCCTGTTGGGCGGTCCGTCGTTGATCATCACGACCAAGGGGGATCGAGTTTCAAGCACAGGACTCCTCCAACTGAATAAACGCCAAAGCGGCAAATGGGATTGTTGTCATTACTGCACGAGTCGGTAAAACTCATCTTCATCACTTACCTGTTTTCTTCCTATAGAAAATGATGACGGACGACATCACTATGATCCAGTAGGATCTGACCATTGTGTTTGGCTCTCGTACCAAGGGCTCTCCTTATTTGAGCCATCCTCGCATGACTTTACGCTAGTATTCAAGTCTGAAGGCAGAATAAGAACAAATCAAACATCTCGAATTCACGTCTCGAGTTTGTGTAGGATTCATCACCAATATTAGATGACCGAACACATACGTTTCGAGGGAAGAAGTCTTCTTCACGATTACGTTTTTATTCAACAAGAATGATTTACGATTTGTCGTAGGAAAGTTTCCTATACGGACTCCAATTGACATATCAAAAGGAAAGGAAGAAAATAAAACATGATATACATTTGATGTAGGAGAAGTCTCCTTCACTAGCCTCGGAGTTATTCTAACTTGGCTTTTCATTCGCTTTGGCAATCTTCTAATCCTCAAGAAGATCCCTTCTCAGTGTCGGTATCAGGTTTCTTGGTATTATATCACCAAACCAACCTATTTCATGTGTCATTTATGACATACAGTAATTTCTTTCTGGAATGGTTCAGTCTTGGTGATTTTCTAAGTCAACACCATCCGAAAGAGAAGATTTCAAGGAACGCAAGAAAATTCGGACTTGTTCTTACGAAATCGAATCGAATAGGATTACTCGCATAAGGATCCACCATTTGGAAGTGTTCTCACCCAAACATTTATCCAAAACCACTAGTTTAAAGGCGACGATTAATCTGACATAGCGTGGCTCTTCCTGAATTATGCATAGTTAGCTAGGCTATGCATAATTGAGGACCAAGCGACGATACATCAGACATAGCGTGGCTCTTCCTGAATTATGCATAGTTAGCTATGCTATGAATAATTGAGGACTAAGCGATGATACATCCGTCCTTGTCAAAAAGAAAACTTTTCGATTATTACACACCGTATATGATGATGAAAGTTTTTGACATATCCTTGAAAATAAGTAAATCATTTGACATAGAAATGGAAAAAAAAATTACCTCTATTTCGAGAAACACGCCGACTATTGTTCATTCATTTTTGGGAAGCACATTTTTGCTTTGTCTTCTTGTGAAAATCAACGCAATTTGGTATTTAGTTTGATAAAACATTTCATAAATTATTATATATTTTTGGAATCAATTGTTCATAAAATGACATTAAGGTGGTTTGAGATCAAGGATCATAGCAAGTACAAGAAGTAGTAAGTCAAGAATCAATGCAATCGAATGAAGTAAACGTGCGATATATTCGCTAACTGAAATTGTCCACACTAGGAGTCAAGATACGACAAGTGTCTCGAGGTAACATCAACCTCTACATATATATCATGAAATAAACAAAGAGCTTCATCACAAGTGCTGAAGTAATAACGATCATAATCTTCATAATGAAGCCAGGGGTAGTACATACGCTCCCCAATCATACGTCCAATATCCAGAAGGTTTTCTGCATTGTTTCATGTTACAAGTACATTCCACCAAACATGGTTTCCAATAACAAGAAAAGAAAAAGGTTGCGGTGTTTATGTAGAGGAAAAAAATACACCCGACAGCATATCCTTACTTACTGGCACTAGCAGTTTAGTGATCTACACAAAAATGGTCCTATACAACAGACAAGATCATCAGTGAACAAACGACAGGACTACTGAGGTCCTGGTAGTAGTGAAGATCTCCTTTCTAAAGCAGTGAGGCGTCTATCCAACGTGCTCGACCACGACCTATAGTAGTGTCGCGTAATCAAAGAAGTAATAACGTATGATCGCACGATACATACCTCATAACATTAGATATATATCTTATATATCCTTAATAAAAATAATACAAGTATGCATGCGATGAGAAATCCACTTGCGCGTTCTAATTAATATCATTTAACGTGTTGTAAAAGCGACCATTTTTACGTACATAGATTACGTTACATCATTGAAGACTTTCTATCTTTGTCAAGTTTCTAACTTTAGAAAGTTGTTATTTTTGGAAAGTTACTATTTTTAGTAGGTCCGGTTATCGGATTATCATAACCGATAAAATTATTAGATTTAAGATCTCGACACTTGTGTCACATTTTATTGACATCCATTTCTTATATAGCATAAACGTATATAGTAAGAATAATGAGAGTTTATTACTTTTATAATTATCCAGTAAGACTCAAAATAGCCTAATTGATTTTTAAAATTCACCGTTTGACTTTTTAATAAACATATATGTATGTTTTTCTCAAAACTGACCAGCTATATCACATTTTCGTGTCTCGGACTCTAAAGAGATTTTATGTAAAATGTTATTTCGGACAACTTTTTAGTTTTAGTCGAGATTTTAATCTCGACAGAAAATGGCCAAAATGCCCTTACAAAGATTTTGCTGATACTTATTTTATTTTTAAGGAAATGTACAAATTTGACTTTCAGTTTTGACCCGTTATCAAGCGATTTTAAAATTAACAAGCCTCGCGACAAGGTAAAACGACATTCCGAACAACTTTCGTGTTTTGCCGGAAGGCTAAAACTGACTCGAAAGTGCTCGAATCGCTCTTCAAAAATTCTGTCAGCTTTTAATTAATTATTTCAAGTGCTGAAATTTTCACTTAAAGTGTATATCCCGATTTTGCTCCAGTTTCTTCGTTACAAGGAGTTAAGAGCTTCATTTTATATCAAAACGTTCGTAAAAATAAACTTGATCTTATTTTAAAATCAAAAATCAGTTTTTACGAAATCTCGTACCTCGAAATACGTGTCCAATTTTCTCCTCAAGGCCGCGTGTTACAAAACGCGCCAAAAGTTTATTTTTGACTCAAAAATCAACTCATATCAAGTTTAAACCCACCTATACACGATATTCAAATCGTTTAATTTTCCCAACAACGCTTTCAATCTAATCTACGCAAGTTCTCGACGGATTTCATCACAAGCATTTATCAATAACGAATTAAATCGCGAAAACAAAGATTATACTAGTAATAGAAATTACTCACAATGCTATACCAAGCAAGATCGGAGAAGAAATAGTTTCGCCTTGTTCCTTTGTTCCTCGGCTCTTTGGTTCCTTAGTCGCAGCTCAAACCACAACAACCAAACCGAAACACAACCAAAAATCTAACCAAGCCTCAAATATATATAATAGCGTAATGTATAAATATATATATGTGTATATATATATATATGTATATATATGTATATATATATGTATATATATATATATATATATATATATATATATATAGAGAGAGAGAGAGAGGAAGGTTAAAATAAAAAGACAAAAAATAATTTTTTTTAAAAGTTCTCAAAAATTTCTAAAAAAATTCCACAAAATCAGGTATATTGGTGCATAAACCTTTTGTAAAATAAGTTTATCTAACTTTGAGTTTTTATACGTGTTTTTAATGCACAAAAAAAATAAATTTTAATGC
>BQNB010069587.1:0-33432 GCA_026074375.1 Tanacetum coccineum | reverse complement strand
GCATTGTTCTAAGAATTTTCTAACTCCATTATCTCTAGACTAAAGTTTCTCAAAGCACAGGCTCTGATACCACTTGTTGATCCCACGCCTTGATCGACTCTTTATGTAGTAAAGAGTATGTTACCTTGGATAAATCCAAAATAACAATGGTAGAAACTTTGTGTGTATATCAAAGAGTATGCGAAATCTACTCTTTAATACTCTAGAGGATATAGATCAATGAAACAGTAAGTATGCAAAATACAACCAAACGCTTCAATATTATTGATAAACAACAATACGAGTACTCTTGTAGTACTGGGGTTACAAACCTTGAAGCTATTACTATCTTTCTCTAATCACTATGAAAAGTATCTTAAAAGTGTGTGTATATACTAAACTTAGGATCTCCTTATTTATAGAACATAAGGAGTCAGTTACAAAGATATTTGCCTATCTTTTAGGATCAGTTACAATTCAAAAACAAATATCCCGAAATACATTCTTATCTTCAATTCAGCAACTTTGACCATCAGCAGTATTAACTCTTTTGTCTAGCAGTTGTAACTAACACTGGCAGTACTAAGTTTGTACTGGCAGTACTAACTTCATTAGTACTGTTAGTTAACCTTGGCAGTATTAAGTCTTGTGAAGATTTATTCCTAACAATCCTCCCCTAAACTTGTGATTGATCTCCAAATCCCAAGTTTCTTCTGGATTAAATTTTCCTTTACTGATGATTCTTTCAAACATACTTCTATTTCTGCACTTGAGACTTGATAAACCTTAACAGTTCAAATGCTTGAGAACTCTCATGATCAACTTCCAATTTTCTACTCAACATCTTGGAAATCATCTCTTGGCTCAAAGGATATTTCTTCTCTGTTAGCATATGAATTGCTAACCCATTATCCATCAGCAGAACATGAATACCACAAAAATCATATAATCGCCACTGTATCAAATTGTACTCATGTTGATTTTTCCATATCACATCTTCTTCAGTTGACTCAAAAATAGTATACAAATCTCCCCAAAGCATCAAGTCGTATCCTTCTGGAGTTGAAGAACTATATTTCTCTTTGACTAGTCTATACAGTTCCTCCACATCTTGTCTATCAAAATCTTCCAGCATCTCACTCAAAATCTTATAATTCCTTGAGCTTCCATCTCCTCTGATGATCTTGTAGTACATGGAGATCTCTGACAGAACGTGAGTTTCCCAATTCACAATTGGATACTTGGTAGACAAAGATTCAACCTCTATAGGAATATCATCTTTTGGTACTATTTCCAAAAGTCCTTTGAGTTCTTCCTTATCTGCATCTTCCTCCATCTTTTGTCTCTTCCTTGTGCTTTTCCTGGGAATGGACTTCTTCCTCTTTGCTCCAGTTTCTTTAACCACATCAACTTCTTCTATCTTTTTAGCAGACTTTTGTTTTTCAGGAGACTTTTGCTTTCCACTTCCATGTTCTGCATCCATAGGCTCAATATTTTGATTAAAATCCCATACCTTCTCAAATATTGGCCTTATGTCATTGTAAGACATTCCCTTGAAGTCACTTATCTTGTAGTTCCCCTGATTCTTCAAATATTTGATCATATTTTTCCTTGCTTGGGCAACTGTCTTTGGCTTCATTTTTAGAGTATGATATCTGATGACAGACGGATCATTCCAATCTATCTTCTTGGTAGACTTAGCTTCATCCATAGCTTTCTTCTTTTCCTCTTCTTGCCATTGTCTTGCAATCTCTTCATCTCTTGCAATCTGAGCTCTTTGTTCCTCATTCATTTGCTCTTCAAGTCTGATGGCTTCAGCATAACTTAACCTTTCTTGTTCAAGCTCCTTCTTAGATTTCTTCTTAGGCTCAGACTCTATCATTATGGCTTTTCCCTTGTCTTGTCTTGACCTTTTCTCTGCACTCCTTCTTGAATAGGTAACAGTTCCTCCAGCAGTACTAAGGTTTACCTCAGCAGTACTAACTATTGGAACTTCTTCACTAGCAGTACCTTGTTTTGCTCCAGCAGTACTAACTTCATCACTTACTTTCTCACTGCCTTCTTGAGTTTGAATGACTTCAGTTGGAGTCACTTCTTGAATAAATAGTTCAGTTTCAGTACTTGCTTTTTCTTGAACCTCTGCATCAGATAATTTCCTCCCCTGTTTGGAAGAATCATCTTCAAGGTCTTCATCATCTGAAAGAATAACTCTAGCTTGTCTCCTTGCTTTCCCAATCTTTACTCTTGCCTCTAACTTTTTGACCCTGAGAATAAGTTTGGTATATGCAGAACTATAGATGTTCTTTGTCTTCTTCAAGTCATCCTCCAATGCTCCAATCCTGTCAGAAAGTTTGGTAACCAAATCTGTCAATTCATTGAGTTTCAAGCTACCCTCATCACTTCCATGTGAGTGAACAACATGGAGAGGTGAGTCATGGGGTGTAGGAAGATGTTGTTCTGTTCCAGGTTGTGTTGGTGATGGTTGTGTGGGTGAGGGTTGAGTAGGTGAGGGTTGTGTAGGTGATAGTTGTGTTACATCAGCAGTGGTATGAGCAGGGGTAGGTTCAGGTGAAGGTGAAGGTGTAGGGGAAGGTGAATGTTCAGGTGAGTGGGAAGTTGAGGATGTGATTCTGGAAGGTGAAGTGGAAGGTGCAGTAACATCTATCATAGTGGGGAATAAAGCAACCTCCTGGCCTGAATAACCCTTTGTTGGCCTCTTCATATTGTTAAACACTTTCATGCTAAGAGAGGGAACAGGATATGTTCTAGTGTGTTGTTGAAACTGGTGCCTCTGCATATCTAGGTATATCTGAATGAACCTAGGGTACATCAAAAACTTATGGGGACTAGAGATATTAGACACCATGTGCTCAAAAATCATCCTAGAAAAATTAAACTTCCTATTGGTGGCTAAACATATAACAGCAGCTGCAATATTACTACTAAACTGCTCCCAAGCAGTCTTCTTTGGGCTTAGGCAATGTAGAATATTGTGAATAAGAAACCTCCATTGAGGTGAAAAGGCACCCTTTTGAAAAGTTAACTTATCTGAGTCAGTGTGATAACCCATAAGCGCCAACTGCTCAAAGATCTCTGAGTTTGGAATAGAAGTAATACCATCTTGATCAGCCAACTTGAGATGTCGTCGTAAAGATCCTTCGGTGATAGACAGTGAGTGACCATCAATAGTAGCATTAATCTTGATTTCGCCATTATCATCAGTAGAAGCCTCAGCAGACCTCCAAAATTGTTTGATAAAGGAGACACAAACAAACCCTGCATCTTGTAGTGCATAAGCAAATTGACTTCGATTGAGGAAATCTATTATCTGATGAAACCCTGCACTTCCCGTAGATTTTTCCAGAAACGCTACCATGTTGTGCTTGTCACAAAAATCCAAACTTGCCATGATTAAAACTGTGAGTAATTGAGTGGGATATGATCGTGTATGTAAGTATGAAGGCTGGAGAAAGTTAATTACAATTTAATAGAGAAAACAGAGAGATATTATTCCAATCTAAAAGAAAATTTTGAAGTTATCGTGAATAAATCATTCGAATATATAGTAGGTGCACGAAAGTCCAATTGGTCAAACCCCTATTCCATAGGTATTTGGCGGAAATATCTCAACGGCTCTACTAATTAATGAAAAATCTGTTAGGCTCAAACAGTACTAACGGTTATCCAATAGTATTAACTTTGGCCTAGCAGTACTAAAATACGCCTAGCAGTACTAAAATACGCCTAGCAGTTTAACTTCTCCACCCATAAGCAGTACAAACTCCAAAGGTTTGTATGACTAAAAGAATAACTTCACACAATCTCTCTTTCTGTTTTTAGGCTCACATTTCATCTCTCAATTCTTTTGGCTCACTTTTCACTCTGTCTATTTTTCACACAGCTCTTTTTTTGTTTTTGAGCTCACCAATTCTCTCTTTTGTTTTAGCTCACAAATCATACAAAGTGTAGATTTTTGGCAAACTACCAAGCCATAAAACGGATTTGAGGAGTCTTTACCAATAGCCGTTTGCTTTGGACTAGCCATTGCTTCATTAGTAAAACATGGTGCAATGATAACCATATAGTTTTGAGTAAACTATCAACTATAAACGGATTTGTAGAGTCTTTACCAATAGCCGTTTGCTTTGGACTAGCCAATGCTTCATTGTAAAAACATGGTGCATTGATGACCTATTATTGTGAGTAAACTATCAACTATCAACGGATTTGAGAAGTCTTTACCAGAAGCCGTTTGCTCTGGACTAGTCAATTCTTGATGTCTATTAGACATGGTGAACTGATGACCATTTGTTGTGTGGTGTCACAACCAACACTTTAAGAACAACCAACATTTTGCCTCCCCGCAAATAATACATATGGAGAAACCAATTTCACACTTCTGTGTTTATTCCTGAAAAAGTTAGGCTTAAAAATCCAAGAAAAACATATCTAAACATTTTTACTTGTTTAAAATCAGTATTAAGTGTTACTAACAAGATAAACTTAGATACATAGAAATAAACCAGCAGTACTAACTATAAGTAACACTTTTAGACAAACAATTTTAAATTATAAAACTATGCAGTACTAATTAGAACTAGCAGTATTAATTGACAAAAACGTATCAATACTAACATTTAACAAACTTTACAAAACAAACAAGAGATGTGGGCCTTAGGGATTGAGCATTCCAATACTTGAGACAAAGTATTGAAATCTACCAGCATCAAAACCTTTTGTAAGGAGATCTACTACATTAAGTTAGTGTCCAATTTTAAGCCATTGAACAACTTTTTAGCATTGCGAAATCTCTTATATAAGTGATGCCTAATCTCGAGTGTGTTTGTTTTAGAGTGTGGAAGGTCGGGTATGAGCATGTGGCTATGAATCTTGTGAGTCAGCTAGAATCAGGTACCTCCATCACCATCTTTAAATATTCCTAAAATAAAACAGTTAGCAATAAAGCGGGGGGACGAATATGGCTTTGTCATTCGCCCGTGGTTGGTTGGAGTAACCTTCGAATCCGTGAGGATCGACCTGTGATCAGGTAGATTCAATTTAAGAAGAATCTCCTTGACAGGATTTCCAGCTGTAGTATAGAATCTTTCTAACACATAAGTATCAGATTCATCAAACTCAGCATGTTCTCATTATCGGAACGTCTCAAAGCAGACAACACGATAAGAGTGAACCAGCGAGTTACTATCTCACCGATTGAAAATAAAAATTGATTTGAAAATCAATCGACGTGTCACTTGTAAAAGTGGTTTTGTGACACATCGAGAGTGTTAATCATTTCAAAATTCCTCATCAATCGTCAACTCATAACCTGGAACAAGTTTGATTCTTATAGAATCGCACCATCGTTTCTTTCTAGTTGTCACAAGTTTGATTCATACAGAATCGCACAAGTCACCTACCATGAGCTTGTTTGATGTTGGCTCAAGCAGGATTTCCATCTTCAATGTGATTAAAGTTACTCGAATGTTCTGGCAAAATCACAAGGATAATGCATAGGACTCTTAATATGTTAACTTGTTATTCACATTGTGTGACTTAGCAAGCATGATTTGACAAGTGTCCTAATGAGATTTATTGATGATCTCTTTTGGCTCTAGACTCAATAGTGCACTTTGTTTTTAGTGATCGGAGGCTGGAGCAGACTGCCACCTTTTCAATATCAACCAACTCAGAGTGAGAAAGTCGATAGAAATGCGTGTAATCACCGTGAGAAATGAAACAAGAGTCTATTGAGAGACCTTGAGTGGCTAGGGGGTTGTGCAAAGCGTCACTGGGTCCATGACTATCTTCAATGTCAGACAACACCTTAGTGTTTCTGACAGATTATGTATTGACCCGGTTTCTGCCTAAGTGTATGGAGGGCTTCTTTCTTTTCACCCTTTATCCTTACATTTCTTTTTCATTCTTCAACCCCTTCAATGCTTACCGAGACTTCATAACTAACACCTTGTTGGGTTTGTTCCAGTGTTAGCTCCATCTCAGTCGGCATTATTCCCGATTCTCACTTTTTCTCCTTTTGTATCATACCTAAGGACTTCTACACTAACTAGTGGATATCCCTGGGTAGATCCCTCCGGTTCTGGCTGGATCATGGGATTTGAATACCTATGCCTAACCACCTTATAACTCCATAAATTTAAGTACATGGTCGGTCTTTTGGGTATTCCATCACAATCAAAACCAAAATCATTGAAAGAGTTCAATCAAAGTGTTTGATATAAATATCAAAAGATTTACACTTTGAGAGTTTTTCATCATCACTAAAAGCTCCCCCTTAACATGTGCATCGTAATCGTAGTACATGCTAAGTGTAGAGTGCATTGAGTCCATTTTATATGATCACATTTCAATACAAGTTAGATTCAGTTTAATCACATTTTCTCCCCTTATCCAAAATGTTAATCCCTTGATATTTTGGATATCAATTGATTAAACGTTCGGGGACAAAATGTTTACACAATATCTAACAGGAACATTTTAATGCTCCCCCTCAATATTTGAGGGTATATAAGATAGTGTTGAGTACAATAATTTGAAAATTTTGAATTTACTAAGAAATTCTTGAAAATTTTGTACTCGAGCACTCCTTATTATCACCATAAAGTCTACACTACATATATACAAATTCACAAGATTAATATTTACGAGGTTTTACCTGAATGATGAGCACATCATATGATAGAATCATATGGTTCTTTGTAGCAGTCGTAGGTCTTCCTTGTAGTCTCTCTTAAGAAGTTGTCTTAGCTTCCCCCTAAATCAGCAATCCTTCATTGAGTGGATTTAAAACTTTTTTTTGCAAGCCGCATCAAGCAGTCTCAATGTATAAAGCCCAGATATCCAAAGCACACAATTAACCCTTTCAAGAATTTGATATCGCAACACCAAAGTCAATTAAGTCCCAGATGAGCGCATTTCTCACTTCAGGATATTGATGATATAAATTGCAACACCAAAGTCAACTAAGTCTCGAATGTCACAATTATTCCTTCTAAGTAGTCGAAATGATAACACCTAAGTCAACTAAGTCCCAAATATACTCATTTCTTTCTGCAAAATACTGACTAAGGAATCATCATACCTATGTGTACCTCTTTTAGTAACTAATTCTACTCTCTTTTTAAAAAATAAGCTTAGTGATTAACCGTTTGAGGAAGCATTTATTGAATCAGTAACCAATCTTCTCACGTTTTAAATAATTATAAACCCAACACTTCCCCCTGGGGACTTAAATGATGCATATTGACTAATGACGAGATGTCTCTTCTACCATGTGATTGAAATAGTGCACCCGAAAGAAACAAAGGAAGGCCTAAAATTTAAAGAAGGTGACTTCAAAAGAAGGCCATGGACTATATCAAATATACATCTACTCCTTTCCCCTTGATGGTTTCAACACCTCGGAATCAGCAAAACCTTGTACGCACATAAACTTGAGATCGTGTTTGAGGTATAACTAAGCTTAGATCTATCCTGTGAGAATCAACTTTAAGGCTATTAAAACCAGTGGATTATTACTAAAAAATCCTAAGTCTTTTACAACTATGAGGTGTCGGCAATATTGATCGAATGTCGTTTATAGCCTATACTCACTAGGTCTCATATTTCAAAAAGTCCCCGACGTTTGAAACAAATGACATCTAAAGCTCGTGTAGTTAAAATCCATTAACTCCCCTTGAAATTGTTATCCGTCATTATCAAAAAACTTTATCCGTTTATTCTGTGACTTATTTTGAAAGACCGTTTTAAAAGATTATTTGATGAAAATTTCTCCCCCTCAAATAATGACCCATTTTCTATTTAAAGAGTTGTTGTCATTGTTTGAGTGGTCGAATTGTCTTTGAAAAATCTTTTTGTGATTACTGAGAAAACACTGATTCATTTTGAAGACAACTTTTTACCAATAAAAAATAAGATTTCTTTTATTTTGACACATAAGCACACTGACACGTACACTTATGGAATATAAGAAGCACGGGTTGTGATGCAAAGTAATCACAAGCCTTTACATGGTCATTAAGTAGACCATGCCCGAGAATAAATTCCCTTTGAGGGGTCAAGTTTTCTTTTTGACGACATACTTGCCTTGAAGATGATGACCGGGTTACTATCGAAAATAATAGCAAGCCATTTTTGGCATGTTTAGAAAACTGTTTGGAACTTCTGCTCGAACTTCATTTACAGCCTCGTATCATTATTAAATGACATTTCTAAGGCCGTAAATGTTATCGATTTTCAGAAGACATGCCATAGATATATATTTTTATATTTTTCTAGATTTTTAACTTTTTTCTTTTGTTTTTGAAAAAGTTTTATAAAAGGAAAATCTTTTTGGATTTTTTATGTTTTCATATATACATATATATAGGATATGAGTTACCACCATCACTCGTCCGTTTCCTCTGCCAGACGTTTCAACATTTCCGGAGACATGCTTCTTATACCAAGCTTATCGATCAAGAAGTTAAATCTCTCTCGAGGAAAAGGTTTAGTAAAGATGTCAGCCAGTTGGTATTCAGTCCGGACAAAGTATAGCTCCACGATTCCATTCTCCACTTGCTCCTTTATGAAATGGTAGCGAATATCGATGTGCTTAGCTCTTGAATGTTGACCATTGTTGTAGCATAAAGCAATTGCACTCTTGTTGTCATAGTACAGAGGAATCTTATTAAATTTAAAGCCATAGTCTGTTAGTTGTGAACGCATCCATAGGATCTGTGAGCAAAATCCAGACACGATAATATATTCAGCCTCTGTACTCGAGATAACAGTGCTCTTTTGCTTCTTTAACGACCAGCTAACAAGTTTGTCACCTAAGAACTGAGCGCTTCCCGATGTACTATGTCTAGTGTCCTGACACCAATATGCAGTCCGAGTGATCGGGCAATCTGCAAAGATATAGCGACATATCGTATCCTCGAGCCCATAGTCCCATGTTAATGGTTCTGTTAGGGTATCGAAAGATCCGTTTCACCGCTTGTAAGTGCTTTTTGGTAGGCTTAGCCTGATACCGTGCACATAAGCAAATAGCATAGTTAAGGTCAGGTCTACTGGATGTAAGATACATTAAGGATCCAATCATGTCACGGTAAAGTGTAGCATCAACTGGTTTCCCTGAATCTTCATCCAGTTTTTTGTTTTCAACAATCGTGGTGTGTCGATAGAATCAGTAGTATGCAAACATATTTTTTTAACAATTATCAGAAACATATTTAATAGTTTATGAAGATGCATGGACTTTGAGATATTTGTAATCCGAAAAAAGATTGGCATTTGCCCCATCGCATCGACATCTTGAACTTAATGGCATCTGATTATCAAACACATCACACATGGCAGTATTAGTTAATGGGCAAATATTATATCGTCAACATAAAATTTTACCTAGTAACATTTCGTTTCCAGCATTCCGTGTGAAGAGTGTTAGATCAACATACACCTTTTGAGAATGTTGAGAGATGACCGAAGCTTGACAGCATATCATACCATGCACGTGGTGCTTGTTTTAGACCGTAAAGAGCCTTTTTGAGCTTGTACACATGCGATGGGTTGTCTTGATCAACAAATCCTTCTAGTTTGGAAGACACGTATACTCTTCTTAGAGCTCAAACTCGCCATTCAGAAATAGGCCGTTTGACGTCCATTTTGGTAGATTATCATATTCGCTGTTGTGACGGGCATAATGCAGGACTGAGAGAAGGGGGGGAGAGAGAATGGGGGGCCGTAGCGGTAATACTACCCGCGAGCGGCGGGGCTGGGTTTACTCAAAAGTGAGAGTACGGTCTCTCGAATCATCTATATACTACAAGCATCTGAGCTCTTTCTTCCTATTTCTATATTTCACAATGGATTCTGGTAGAGGTACTAAAAAGAATACTTACACTATATGCATGCGCGACTACTTAGTTCTCAAGATACGTCTTGACTCATGATCTGGTTCTTGATCGTAGACTTTATATAGACGCTTCAAAAGGATGAGTCTCAGGTTGACTGTTTTATTATATAGAGAGGGAGCAACACTCTTACGTAGAGAGCGCGGTCATTCAGCAAGTCGCGCACAATTTCAAGTGACTTTAGGTTAACAACCATTAACACTGTACACGCAGAGTAGCGCGCAAAACGGATTTCTTGAATGCGAGCTCAAAGAAGTGGTCTTAGTTTCTCACTATGAAGGATTGTGATATTGCAACAATGACAGTACCATCATGGAATATGGTACATCCGCTTCTTCTTGTCAGAGGATATACGAGGCAGATTGTTAGCTGAGGGGGGCAGAGCTGCGCGCGTAGTGGCGAGTGTGTGAGATGGATATGAGAAAAGGATTTAGTATAAAGTCCATCAAGGGTGACAGGGACTAATGGGAAGGCTTCAAAGAACTCCGCATACATCAGTTTCAAGTTGCTTCCTTGTAGATACAAGAAAAGGATCACCGATCACGTTTGATATAGGATGATCCTTAGTCCATCTACCAATGTGTTCAAATGGAGTGTGGATTTATTCACTTTAGATGATGATCCTTAGGAGTCGAGTCTGTATAGGAATTCTTTAAGTGATTCTCATGAAATGTTTGGTGTTTTTGGTGATTCTTCAAAACCTTGAGAAATGATTAGAGACTGTTCATGTTCTTGTGATGAAGTAATACTTGTTGATGGAGCATCCTGGTCAATAGAAGTTGACACAGGAGAATCAGCTAATACTTTAGCTCTTGGAGCAGCAGCTTCTTGAACTGGAGAAACAGCAATTGGTGGAGGGTTAAAGTATTCATCGAACATTGATTGAAACAACCGATCCTAATCATCTCATATTGGTGGAATACAAGGTTATTGAGAAACAGGATTTGAACTGAGTCATGTACTAGATGTAGCAGGAGTCATACCATGAAGCCCGGGTCCTGAACTGAATTGTTTAGAAACCATTACTGTTAGCTCATCGAACGTCACATGAAGTGTTTCAATAATTATCCGGGTCCTTCTGTTGTAGATTCTGAACGCTTTCTTTGCAGGCGCGTAACCAACAAAAATCCCTATGTCTGCTTTTGCATCAAATTTACCCAGATCCTCATGGTCATTGGTAGGATAACAAAGTGAACCAAAGATATAAAGAATGATAAGTCCGGTTTGTCTATTCTTGCATAAGATCGTATGGATTTGTTGTATCGGAGGCGTATCAAAGAATGGTTTTGGGTATAACAAGCTGTATTGATAGCTTCGGCACAGAGAAATAATGAAGCTTTAGAAAAGATTAGCATTGTTCTAGCAGCTTCAACAAGAGTCCAATTTTGGCCTTTTCCACAACACCGTTTTGCTGAGGAGTGCGAGCTACAGAAGTTTGATGCGAGATGCCAACATTTTCATACCATTCACGAAGTGTCTGATTGACAAATTCGGTTCCATTAATCTTGATTCTAAAGAAAACCTTCTGTATGTGGCTTTTAAACGAACTTGAATATTTTTTATGTATTTGATGATGGCCGCAGGAGCTTCATCTTTTGTTTTCAAAAATCTAACCCAGGTAAATCTTGAGTAATTCCCGTTAATACTAGCCACACGCATCAGGCCACACAAATCCATATGCAAAAGATATAGTTTTCTCTTGGTTAGATGTCCTCAGCTTGGGTTGATGAAGGCTCTCTGCTTTCCCTAATGCACATGCTGAACACAAATGATCTTTTTTGAAATATAGCCTAGGATCCCTCTGCAGACCGAGGTTTAGCTATCTGTTCAAAGTACCAAAGTTAAGATGAGATAACCGACGGTGCCATAACCAGCTCTTAGTCTTTGACGCTTTAGATAGAAGCATATCGAGATGACTTAAGCAATGACCATCAAAGAAATTGAGTACAAATTGTGTCCACGATTACCCTGAAAAGTAGGATCAATAACTTCTAAATTACGAATAAAGCAAGTGTTTTTCTGAAATGCAACTTCAAGATCCGCATCATAAAATTGGCCAACAGAAAACAAATTATGTCCAAGCCCCTCAACGTAGTATACCCTTGAGATAATAATATTTCCTAGCTGATAGTCACCATACCCCATAATTCTTGCAATCTAGTCATTCCTGAATCTAACAGTACCCAGAAATTTACTGACAAAGTTCATGAGCTGAGAGCGATGGAATATCTATTGTAGTGGATCCTCAAATTTGATTGGGTTCTGAGTTGTTATCATTCTTAGATTCTAAAATCTTAGCTATTTTACACGAACTTATGTTTTTAACATTTTTGGGTTTCCTGCTATAGACTTTTATTCCTGGTTTTTGTATTTCATCTGAGTGGGAAGTGGTTTGCTTAGGAGGCACTACGTTAGTTGAGGTGATCCTAGTTAAATGGCACGAGTTACCAACTATAGTGAAAGTTCTGCCTGTTGGTTTCTACTTAAATCCTACTTCAGTGAATACATGACTCGTAGGTTTCCAAATATTTTGCTTTTTATTTTTCTTAGCAGATTTAGTTCGGTTAATTTTTTTTTGTTTTTTTCCCATTTTGTACAAGATCACGAAGAAGTTAATCATGAACACCATCAACAGAAGATTTATTACAAGAAGCAAAAGAAAAATCAGAATTCGCATTTGACAAAGACCGTAACATCAACATCACAAACAGGTTTTATGCAACAACGATTACATTTTATTACTTTCCTAGGTTGGGCTTCTACTTTATTCTTCTGTTCCTAACTTGGTTGTGGTGCGAGATCCTATACATTTGTTTTATTAGCCTGGATGGCTGTTGATCCGTAATTACTAGTAGAAACCACTTCACTCTTTAGAAACAACACAGGTGTTTAGAAATCTGAAGTATTGAAGACTCTACCTATTTAATGTTGCTTAAGGATGTGAGAGGTTCAACAAGCCTAACTTTCTTGACATTGTTTATGGGTGTGATAGCAACCTTCTTAGTACTAGGTTTTAGGGCACGTATCTTGAACATATACAAGCAACTCCTGAATTCTTGTGGCATACTTACAAGCAAGGCTAAATCAACCATCAAAGTTGTTCGAACTTAGCTTGTTTGACTATTTTCCCGAAGAATATAAGCTTAAATCTTGAGTGTTTCCTAAATAGTTTTATGTAACTTACCCTATTTTTGCAATAACCTCGAGGCAACGGTACTAAATCAAGCTTGAAGATGCCTGGAGCAATAGTGGAGGCATGAAGGTATATGGTATAAACATTTTCAACAATTTCTTCCCTTTGATGTTCATAAATTCGTTTTATTCAATTGATGTTACACCATAAACCTTATTCTTGAATTGAGCTTTAAATCCTCATTTTCCCCAACAGATTTTAAGTTATGTTTGTTAATTAAAGAGTCAGACTGTTCTTCATGACGAACATGTCACAACATGCCAAGGCAGAAACACGAGGCGTAACATCGTGGATATCATCACAACACAATGGTTTGAACAATAGAGAATCACTAATTGAACACAAAGCCATGGAGCGTACCACATAAACGCCTCCAATTGAACACAAAGCCATGGAGTGTACCACATAAACGACTCCAATTGAACACAAAGCCATGGAGCGTACCACATAACATATAAACGCATAATAACAGCAACTAAAACATTTAAACTCATAGCATCATTTTCACCCCAAGAAAACATAAGAAAAAGGGGCTATGAAACTCACCTGGTGCTAAAGCAACTCCTAAAATCCTCCCACAAAGCTAAACAACAAAATAACATGTGTTACACGCTACTAAGCCAAAATCTTAAGCACATGTAATAATCAAAATATTGATTATAAGGTGATTATTACCACATGGGTCACCCCGACATCATGCCCAACATTTACCAATTCGTTTACACACTTTTTTAATGTTCAACAATTTACCCGAAAACGCAGTATTTTAGTGTCACTTTACCATTTTCTAAACCACACCAACTGACCTTTATAAATTTTACTAAAAATCACCGGTTCAATATAATGAGTTTACTATCTCCATGATTTTTCCACTAATTTATTTCCCCACTTAAGTGCCCCAAATAAAATCAAACTTTTAATTACTCAGTTTCGGATCTGAACGAACACTAAAAGATTTGGACCTAAAAACCATACTTAGACTCCAAATCAGAAGCTCTACTTTGGGGGAATTTTAATAGACACATAGAACTAAACTCTTGTAGGTTGGCTAATCCTAATTCAAATTTTAAGTGGAGGTTTTACACCTCGTAATATTACCTAAATCTGACCCGAATTTACTGCTTTGATAACGTTTGGTGTAACCAACATTTGAATGACTTCCCAACCTTAAAAACATTCGAGGCTGGATTTTCTGGAAAGTACATTCAATGAGCTACTGTTTAGAGTCCAGAAACACAAAAAAAATTATTGACATCATGGAGATATTCCCTCGTGAACACAGCCCTAAATTATGCTTACCCTAAATCAAGATTTTAATGTGAATTAAACCTAACTGATCATACCCATACGATTACAATTAAACCCTAATCATTATGACATGATTAATATCATTAATTTACAGATTTATAAAAACCCTAATTCCATCATAATAATTATTACATGTTATAAAGATGATTAATTAACCAAAAGAGTGATGATCTATACCTTAAACCTTCAAATCTTGAACAACAAATCACCTAGCTAGCAAAATTATTTTTTGTTCCTTCTTGTTCTTCTTTTGTTCAGCCGATTGCTTCCAAATGGGAGGGATAAAAGTGTTTTAGGGTTCTTTTATTTTATATTAATAACTAATCATTCCCCTTAAATTAGAAATCCTATCTATATTGGGCTTATCCATTTTTTTCCTAAAAATTCTGTATTACTATACAAGTATAAAAAATTTTTTATCTTATTAGTAATTAATTACCTTCATACCATAATTTTATAAAAAACCTTAATATTAATTTGAGTAAACCATTTTGCCTTATAAACTACTTCTAAAAATATCTTTTCATTTTCCAAATTCCCTTTTATATATGGGAAAGTTTACTACCCTTCTTCCATATTTCAACCACATTATTTCTTTCCCATATCACACACTTCTTATAAACGCTTAATCCTTAAAACCAAGTATTGACGTAGCAATGCATGCACACGTCTTTCATATCCATTATCACCACACGTGAACGAATGGAATACTTAACACCAACCTCAAAATGATATCAAGCACATAATTAACTCACTTAGCCCACATAAATTCACATAGCACAACACTTACACACATAAAAATGAACTCTTAGCCATTTCTAAAGGTTTAAACTAACCTGCTCAAATCACGGTTGTCACAGAACACGTGTCTGTTTGATTGAGTCAAACTGATCTTTAAAAACCTGTTTCACATGATTAATTTCATTACAAAGACGCTTTTTTTTCTGAAATTAATTTGCCAACTATTCTCCAAAATCCTCATATTGGACTCAGATCACATTTATACATGATTAACATTCTTTTTCCTATAATTCATTTTCAAAGATTTGATGGTATCTTCAACATAGAAAATTGAGTCGTGTCTTTGTCTTGTACCGAGCTTTCAAATCTATTGATTTTCTAAAATATACCCCCCCCCCCCCCCCCCCCCCTCTTTATATTTCACAGCATTTTTGATAACGCAAGATTCATCGTTTGAAAAACATCTTGTTTAATTGGATTGACACTTCGAAGAAATAACAATGTTTTTTCAAGTTGTATGATTTTTCGAAATAACATTATATGCTTGCTTGAATTGGAAAGCCAACATCAAAATAACAACACTTTCACACAATTCACACTTTTGCATTTTCACATTCACATAATCATTATTCAAAGACATATAATTCATCACAGTTATCAGAACATCTTGAGACATGACTTTTTGTAAGAGTCGATCAGTTTCCAAAAGAATTTATTTCTTAGCAATTTCCAAACATTTTTTATCAACTGAAAACTGTTGAACAAACGCTTTCATTTGATCAAAAACTGTTTGTACTTCTGTTATTTTATTTAAAAGATCATCGGATAAAAACTTGATCTCACCAGTGTGTCCAAGGTCTCTAATAAAGGATAGAATCTCCTCTTTAAGTGGGGGTTCTTCAAATATTTGACCAGGGAGTTTAGGGAAAATCTTAAGCATATCTCTGAAGTTATCAACGTTAATAGTGTGACCTTTTCCATTCAACTTGAAACTAAGTGAAGAATGATGTCTTGAGACAGTAACCCAGAACTCTTGCATGTATATTTCTGGTACATCAGCAGAGATCTCAAATGCATTGTGGAATGGAGTAAGTTTGAGAGCATCTAATGCTACTTGAAGAGTAGGTTCCTTGGATTTGAGAATTGAGCTGAGTCAGAGATTACTTTTCCCTGTCTTAAGACGGTAAGCAGGAGCGACTAATTCATCATCCAGTGCCTTTTGCTGAGCTCTTGTGTTATCCATGATTCTGGTAAGATAGGATCAATACAGTTTATGTAAAACCAATTTTATACAATATACTATAGAGACCTATTGAGTGAGCACGTAAAGATGATTCATGATGTGAATGTTTCTTAATATTTAGGAACTTTAAGACATTTTGCACTTGTTAAGATCTATCCATTTAAAAACGACAACTTAAGCCACCTTTACTTGTTTAGAGTGTATAATTAACTCCCTAATTAAGATTTTTAAATCGCTTTTTAATTGGAAATTTGATCTTAAGTGTTTTGGTTCTTGGAAGCAAAAATGATTTCTAAGGAAAAACTAGTTGTTCTGATCTTTAATAAGCTAGTTGTTTTGTTCCTTAAAGTCAAGCTAGTTGTTCAGTTTCTTGAGAATCAAGTTGTTTGGTTTACTTAATAGTTAAGTTGTTCGGTTCCTACTAAGAATCATGTTGTTCCATTCCTTAAGATTCAAGTTGTTCGGTTCCTACTAAGAATCATGTTGTTCGGTTCCTTAAGATTCAAGTTGTTTGGTTCTTTAAGAATCACGTTGTTCGGTTCCTTCTAACAATGAGTTGTTCGGTTCCTACTAATAAACTGAGTTGTTCGGTTCCTTCTAAACTGAGTTGTTCGGTTCCTTCTAAGAAACTGAGTTGTTCGGTTCCTTCTAAAATAAAGTTGTTCGGTTCCTACTATAACTAGTTGTTCGGTTCCAACTAACAGAATAAGTTGTTCGGTTCTCAAGGAATTTGTGTTGTTCGGTTCATATACAACTTTAACTCTCAAGATGTTTTTAAGCATTCAAATTTGTTTGTATAACATTGTTTAGCATAAGGACAACACTTAGGAACATTAACAACAACAGTTAAGCCACAAAATCAAGAATATACCCAAAAACGAGCACTTTTAAACATTTTAGCACATTTATTCAAAAAGACTATAACCAAGGAAGTTATATGACCACACAAACACATTCAACAAAGTGGTATTAAGCTTCCTAACACAAAACCCATAAACCTTTTACAATAGTTTGCAAACACCCAAATTTTCAAACCTAATATAAGCAAGAACACATTCATATGACTTTCAAATGTAAAGCTGGTCTATACGAGCGTTCTATACTCCAAAGCAAGCAAGACCCCTCATTCAATTTAGGTTTTTATCCAGTTTCGATTTTGATGAACCCTAATTTGACTGTTAGGGTTTATCGAGATCAAACCCGTATGAAAACGTAATTCGTTTGAGATATGAGTGGTTTGGAACGTGGAGAACAAGTTATTAATTATACCTTTAGCTTGAAAAACACGTGAAGTGATGGAATGGGGATTGGCGATCGAATGAGGGTGAGAGGTTTCTTGAATGTGTGTTTTTAGTATGTGAAAAGAGACGGGGGTGGGTGGGTGGGTTATAAAACAAATATGGTTTTTGACACATTCACCCCCTGTGGTTTCCTATCCCTTTTATTTTTTACCATTAAGTTTTATTAGGCAAATATAGTTTAACAATTGGCACACATAGTCCCTAATGTTTTTAACTAACTTATCTAAAAACTTATATTTGCACATTTATTCCCTAAAGGCATAAACATATAACATATAAGGCACACATAAGCCAAACTTAATTAGCTTTCCTTAAAGAATGATATTCCGTTATTGTTTAAAAACCTTTTTCCCTTTAAGCACATTATTATGAAGAAGATATTTGACATTTTCTCCCCCTCAAACAATGACCCGTTTTGTATTTAAAGAGCAGTAGTCGTTGTTTGAGTTGGTCAAATGTCTTTGAAAAGCATTTTCTGATGAAGCAATGTTTTAAAAAAAAAACACCATAGCAAATAAGATTTCTCTTATTTTTACACATAAGCGCACTGACACGTACACTTATGGAAACAAAGGAAGCACGGGTTGTGATGCAAAGTAATCACAAGCCTTTGCATGGTCATAAAGTAGACCATGCCCGAGAATATATTCCCGTTGAGAGGTCAAGTTTTCTTTTGGAAAAACTTGCCTTAAAGATGATGACCGAGTTTCTATCTAAAATAATAGCAAGCCATTTGACATGTTTTGAAAACATTTGAACTTCTGCTCGAACTTCATTTACAGCCTCGTATCATTATTGAATGACATTTCTAAGACCGTAAATGTTATCGATTTTCAGAAGACATGCCATTATTACCTCTTTTTATATTTTTCTCATTTTTTAATTTTTTTTTGTTTTATGAATTTTATATTTTTGTATTATGTTTTTATAAAAATTTTCTGAAAAATGAAAAATGTCTTTGGTTTTTATTGTTTTAATATATATACATATGATACAGGATATTTGAATAGGTACCACCACCATTCATCAACTTCATCTGCCAATTGTTTCAGAGACTCCGGCGTAAAACTCCGCATTCCTAGCTTGTTGATAAGAAATTCAATTCTTTCTTTTGCAAGGGCTTTTGTGAAGATGGCTGCCAGTTGATACTCCGTATTGACAAAGTAAAGTTCAATCACCTCATTCTCAACATGCTCCTTAATAAAGTGAAATCTAATGTCTATATGCTTCGACCTGGAATGTTGAACATTGTTGCAGCTTAAGGCAATAGCGCTTTTGTTATCATAGTACATTGGAATTTTATTGAATCGAAGGTCATAGTCGGTAAGCTGTGATCTCATCCAAAGAATTTGAGCACAACATCCTGACATAGCAATATATTCAACTTTCGTACTAGATATCGCAGCACTTTTATGCCTTTTTGATGACTAGCTAACAAGTCTATCTCCCAGAAACTGCATACTACCAGATGTGCTACGGCGTGTATCTTGACAACCAGCATAATCCGCATCTGCAAATGTTGTTAGTGCAATTGAAGAATTCTTCGAATACCATAGACCCCGATTGATAGTTCCTTTTAGATATCGAAAGATTCTTTTGACCTCATGTAAGTGCTTTTTGGTAGACCTAGCCTGATACCGGGCATACATGCATATAGAAAATTGTAGGTCAAGTCTACTGGCTGTGAGATAAAGGAGGGTGCCAATCATGCCATGATAGTGTGATGGATCAACGGCTTTCCCTTTTTTATCCTCATCCAGTTTGGATTTCTCTACCATGGGAGTATCCACTGGGTCACAAGAGTCAAAATCGTATTTCTTTAAAGATTCAAGGGCATATTTTTACTGGTTAATAAAGATGCCTCTGGGATTTTGAAAAATCTGTAGTCCTAAGAAAAATGAGATTTTGGCCATCATTGACATCTTAAATTTTGAACACATGATTTTAGCAAATAGGTCACACAGTTCAGGTGTAGATGCAGCAAAGATAATATCATCGACATATACTTGTACTAGAAGTAATTCCTTGCCTTCCTTAAGGATGAACATAGTAGGATCCACTGAGCCTTTAGAGAAGTATTGGAATATCAGGAACGAAGACAACATGTCATACCATGCGCGTGGTGCTTGTTTCAACCCATAAAGAGCTTTCTTTAGCTTGTACACGTGATTGGGGTCATCTGGATCCACAAAACTATCCGGCTGGCTAACATAAACCTCTTCCCGCAAATTACCATTCCGAAACGTAGTCTTGACATCCATTTGGTAGACGACCATGTTCATGTGAGCGGCAAACGCGAGAAAAATCCTTATAGCCTCTAATCTTGCAACCGAAGCAAAAGACTGTTCAAAATCAATTCCCTCTTCTTGACAATAACCATGAGCCACTAACCGAGCTTTGTTCTTTAGAATACCTCCTAGTTCATCTAGCTTCACTTTGTAGATCCACTTCAAAGTAATAACCATAACTTTATCTGGTTTGGGTACGAGCTCCCATACTTTAAGGCGTTCGAACTCATTGAGCTCTTCTTGCATTGCTTCAATCCAATAGGATTGAGTCAAAGAATCTTTATATGTCTTAGGTTCAATAGCAGTGAGAAAAGCATCGTAGTAACAAAAAAGAGCTTGCTCATGTAATTGCAGCCTTGTGGAAACTGGTCTAGCGAGTTCACCGATTATGTTTTCAAGTGGATGATCCTTAGTCCATTTCCTATTATGTTCAGAAATTTGGTGATCAGGATGCACAATTGTATGAATAGAATCCGACAATGAAGATTGATCAGAATGGATTTCTGGAATTAGGATACCAAAGTACTGATCATTACCTATATGAGCAATTTCAATATCATGATTGTCTTCTTTAACATCGTTAGGAATGACAGGAGGTTGAGTTTCGGGTGTTGTTTGAGAATGACTTGGTAATGGTGCATCTTGGTCAACATTTGTTGAAGAAGGTAAACCAGTTGATTCAGCGGGAACTCGAGCTACTACTTCATGAATTAGAGCAACGACTTCAGGGGCTGGGTAATCAACACTGGGTGGAGGAGTGAGTAATTCATCCAACAGCGGTTGAAACAATATATCCTAATCATTTCTTGAAGGTGGTACTAACGGTGTTGAAGGAGGAGGGTTTGGTACGAGTCCTGAACTGATTGTTGCAGGATTCATTTCATGAAGTGCGGGTCCTGAACTGCTGTGTTCAGAAGCCATCGCAGTCAGCTCATCAAAATCTACATGAATTGTCTTAATGATTCGTCTGGTACATCGGTTGTAAATTCGAAATGCTTTCTTTGTGGGTGCATAGCCAATGAAAATACCAATATTAGCTTTCGGTTGTAATTTACCCAAGTTTTCACTATCATTTGTCAGATAGCAGAGTGCACCAAATACATGGAAAAATGATAAGTTGGGAGGTTTGTCATGTAAAAGCTCATATGGTGTTTTGCCATGACGAAGACGTATGATGGAACGATTTTGGGTGTAACATGCGGTAGCAACTGCTTCTGCCCATAAGAATAACGGAGCTTTTGCATAAATCAACATTGTGCGGGCAGCTTCAATTAGCATACGATTACGTCTTTCAACAAAACCATTTTGTTGTGGAGAGCGAGCAACAGATGTTTCATAAGAGATGCCAACCTTCTCATAATATTTACGCAAAGTTTGATTAACAAATTTAGTTCCATTATCTGTTCTGATTCTTTAGACACTCACTTTAAGCCATACTTGGATCATCTTGAGAAACTTGATTATGAAATCTAGAGCTTCATCTTTTGACCTTATTTGCTGTAAGACTAGCCAGTTCTATGCTTATTAAGCATGGGAACTGATGACCATTTGTTGGTGTGGTTGTTTAGCCAACACTTCAAACCCTTCTCAATCCATCAATCTTATTCATTCAGGTTCTAACTCTGCAAGTATACTTCTGATTAACCTGATCACTCTAATGCCATATATACTGCTTCTTAGACTCTAACTTCAATTTCAGCATTTGCATCAGTACTTCCTTTCTCAAAGGATACTTCTTTTCTACCAGCATATGAATGACTAATCATGTCTCAGTCACTAAGGTATGTACTCCTGAAGAACCATGCAGCTTCCAACTCATAATCTTCCAATCCTGCTATGCATTCCAAAATTCATTTTCATCATCTGGATTGAACATAACCATCAAATCTCCCTAAAGTACTCTGTCAAAACCTTCAGGTATCTCATCTTGAAATCTGTCCATTACCAGTTGATACACAGCATTCAAATCTTCTCTATCAAATATGGACAATACTCTCATCAAAGTACTAAAGTATCTCTTTTGTCCATTACTTCTATCACTCAACATTATATGATTAAATCTCTTTCAACGTGTTCAGCTATCAGTCCAGTGGTTTAGTTCCAAGACACCCTGTCTTCCATTCTTTGATAGGATATTTTCTGTCAAGTATTTTATAATCCACTTCTTTTTCTTCATCTGGAGCTATTGTTAGATGTAATCTCAGCTCATCATTCTCTTTCTTACTATCATCTTCAGAAGTGTTTTGAATATTTCTTCTTTTTCTTGACTTTATCTTTTTCCTAGTACCAAGTTTTCTCTTTCTGGTACTCTCTTCTTCTTTACTCTCCTTCTGAACCTCTTCTTTACTTTCCTCCTTGAGTACTTCACTTTTAGAGGAATCAACTCCTTTCTCATTCATCCTTTTGATCAATCTTTCATCTTCAGCAGACCCAATAGAGATAAAATCTTCATCTGACCTCTTAATCTTCTCATACAAAGCTTGTACTTCTTCAAACTTCTTGATTTTCAATTCAGCATGCTTGAAGTTTCCTACATGCTTCAAGTAGGTCATCATTTGATTTCTCAGTTGATTCTTAGTTGGTGGTCTGTTCTTGATACCTTCTGATCTCTGTTGAGTAAGGAATTTTCTTTAAGCAGCAATTGTGTCATGAAGGAACTTTGCTCTTTCTTCTATTGTAAATTGCTCTCTCTCTCTCTCTTGTTCTTGAAGCTTCTCAGCAAGAAGTCTATCTGCCTCAATCCTTGCCTTTATATCATCAAAGTTTCTTATAAGAGCTTCATTGGCAGCTTTTTCTTTAGCTATTCTGTTTCTTTCCTCTTCAGCTTCCCACTCTTCTTGTATTTTCCTAGCCATCTCTTCATCACTTTCAAGCTGTTTAAACTTTTTCTCAGCTTCAGGTATACCATCAGATTCACTTTCAGATTCATCCTCCTCTTCAATTTTCTTCTTTCCTTTGTCTTTGTGATCAATCTTGGAAGTAGGCTTTAATGTGATGAAGTTATCTCGTAGACGTAGGCATAAGGTCTATCAGATTCTTCAACATCACAACTCTACACCTTTCTCTTTGTTCTCTAGAAACTTGCTTTGGCTTGACTCATGTGGAGTGAGAACCTTATCTATTGTGTTTCCATCATCTCCTAAATATTTTAGAAGTGGGTGTGAGTTGAAGTTTTGAGTGGCCTGAAGTATGCAATTTCTTCTTCAGTACCTTTCGTATGCCCATCAGTACGTTCAGCTTGCTCTTCATTACCTCAATAATGCTCTTTATAGCGGGGGGGGGGGGGGAGGCGGGGGGTGGGGGCTAAAAAAAACAAACCAACACAGTGGGGGGGGGGGGGGGGGGGGGGGGGGGGGGGGGGGGGGGACAACACCACAAAAAGAATCCAAATTAGGAAGGAAAAATTATTTGAGATTAATATAGTAATTTTGTAGATGGTTGAAAGGATTGTGGAAGTATTTAAATGAATACTTGTGGAATGTAAGTAAGTAATTTTGAATGTATGTATTTATGGGGTGAAGATAAGTTAGTTATTTGGGTAATGGATGATAGTTCTTGATAATGGTATACTAAACTCACTGCCGTTCAGTACTAAAGTACATCTTCATACTAAGTATGTTCTCATCAATCTCCTTGTCTTCATCCTCAATTTCTATTGTCCTCCCTATCATTCTTAAGCATTCTCTGTTTCCATTGATCAATTTGTAGCCTTTAATGAATTTCATCAAACAGAAGATCTCTTTGAACTGAGGATCACCTGTAGCAAACTTCCTCCTTATTTGATACAGACACTTTGTGCACCCTATGTTTCTTTAAGAACCTCTTCCTTGGGAATCTTTGCTTCAATGAGACACTTTTTAGATATGCTTTATGGTGTTTGATGACAGGTTTAGCTTGCTTCTTGAGCTTTATGATATGAGCCTTCAAGCTTTATTTCTTGGCTGATCTAAACACTGTTCACATAAAGAAATTAAGATCATAGACACTTGTGAGATCATGCACCCTCATTCCCTGAAAAGGGATTTATCACTGGATAATGACCTCCTAAGAGCTCAACAGAAGTTTCTGATAAATCAGAATAGTAGTAGTGGGTGAAGGCCTTGGGATAGGTAGCCTGGTGCTCAATAAGTACCTACATTTGAGCATGAGATAGTCAGACAGTTGGCTCATGAGGTACTTCACTAGTGGGAGCAGGAGAGGGTGTAGGTAGTTCTTCAGATGGTCTTTCTGAAGGAGCACCCTCATCCTGAGTTGGTTGTACCAACATAGTGGCAAACAAAGGGGTTACTTTCCCTGAGAAATGCTTACCCTTCTTAACCATGAAAGAAAAGACTTTACTAGTTAAAGTATTTACAGGAAA
Source organism: Tanacetum coccineum (assembly GCA_026074375.1). NCBI lineage: Eukaryota > Viridiplantae > Streptophyta > Magnoliopsida > Asterales > Asteraceae > Tanacetum > Tanacetum coccineum. The sequence continues at coordinate 9,105 of BQNB010069587.1, read as the reverse complement.
ATGATCTAAAGGTACAGACACATTAGCTAGTTGTTTATCTAAAAAGGATCAGAAAGAAAAAACGTGGGTAAATTAAAAACTTTCTTGCATCTAAAATGTCTAAGCCATACCATCAAAAATTAATTTAGAAAAATTATCCTTCTTATTAGTATGTTAAAGCAAGAATAGACAGCAGAGTCCAATGTTAGTAGGAATTTGATCCCAAGAGGTACTTTTGGAACTAAGACAATGATTAATTGTATGAAATAAAAACCTCCATTAGGGTGAAAACAAAGCTTTATTAAATGTTAACACTGTTAAATCCCCCTCATACCCCATTAGCTGTATAGCATCAAATATAGCCTGATTAGGTAATGAGGGTCCTAGTCCCCTCAGCATCATCGAAAAGCAGATCATTTCTTATGATGCTCAGAGATCGACCACAAGAACTTGCCAGCTTACTTTGGCAGTAATGTGCCCAACATGTGATTGTTTTTGGACTTAGCAAATGTCCAAAACTGGTTCAACAAATTGTATCATAATACAACAAAGACTTACTGTGAGAGCATAGAAAGGAACTTCGCTTGAGAAAATCAATGATCTCGTGAAACTCAGCATTCCCTTCAGACTTCTCCAAGTATGCGACCAATGTTTATGCCTTCCGTACATAATCAAGAATAGATCCCACTGTACGTGAAAGAGAGATCGACGTTAAGAGAGATATTAGTGCTTAGTAAAATGCGAATGATTTTAAGAAGATGCGTAAGAACTAGCCCAATTAAATGGGTTTATATAGGTTTTAGGAGACCTAATTTCAAGGAATACATTTCAATTTACACTTTGTACCCTTGGCGGTATTTTTCTTTAACGTCTCTAAAGCGGTACAAACTTTGCCCAGCGGTACTAAGTTTGCATTGTCGGTACTAACTTTGTCCACCAAAGAATGAACAATATAGGTATCAGGAGTGCTTCAGTACCATTAGTAACTCTTCTCAAAACTCTCTAAACTCTATCAAACCTCTGGAAATGCATCACCCCCATGGGTTAACATGTTTCTTATAACAACATACAACACAACATATTGCCTCCCTTATAACAAAGCAGCTTATGGATTATCATCCCAATAGTAACAACCAAGACTGAAACTGCTACATCACTATTCCTGGTGATAATCAACACTAATTGTCATCCGTGTGAGTTTTAAGCACCTAAATTAGTTTTCTTTTCATAAGCATCCTTAATAAATGGTGCCTAATAGCAATGTGCTTTGTTTTGGAATGATATACAGGATTCTTTACAATGCAAATTGTGCTTTCATTATCAATGTAGATCTTTGTGTTTCATGAAGTTGAACCCAAAGTCAAACATTTGATTTATGAATTAACAAAACATGTCCCACAGCAGCTTTACAGCAGCAACATATTCCTGCCTTCTGTAGTAGAAGTTAGCCACAAGGACTGCTTTTTGCAATTGCCAAGAAATGAGGTCTCCTGCTAAGAAATTGACAACCTCCTGTATGGATTTCCTATCAAGATTTCTCCACATAGTCACTATCTGAGTAGAGATTCTAGTCAAATGAAGACACTCTAGGATACCAAAGACCAGTTTGGGTTTTGCCCTTTAGGTAACTAAAAAATTCTCTTGACAGCACATAGATGGGAAAACTTCTTTGGAGTGACCTGAAACCTAGAACAAGCACAGACTGCAAACATAATGTCAGGTCTAGAAGCAGTCAAGTACATTAAAGAGCCAATCATGGACCTATAGAGATGGACATCCACATCACTGGCTTCCTCATCCTTGACTAAAGGCTTCTGAGTCTCAATTGGTGTACTAGCAGTCTTAACATTTGCAAAGTCAAACTTCTTCAGGATTTCTGCAACATACTTATCCTGACTAATAAAGATACCATCTGGTTTTTGTTTGACTTGTAATCCAAGAAAGAAAGTGAGCTCTCCCATTGAACTCATCTGAAATCGACTCTTCATTAATGCCTCAAACTCATCACACCAAGATTTCTTTGTAGACCCAAAGATGATATCATCCACATAGACTTGAACTAGTATGATATCATGTTTGTCCTTCTTTAGGAAGAGAGTTTTGTCAATGGTTCCTCTTCTATATCCATTCTTCAACAAGAAAGTGGATAAAGTAGCATACCAGGCTCTGGGAGCTTGATGTAACCCATACAGAGCTTTTACCACTTTGTAGACTTTCTGAGGATACTTAGGATCTAGAAAACCTGGTGGTTGAGACACATATACCTCCTCATCTATTTTGCCATAAAGGAAAGCACTTTTCACATCCATTTGATAGACTATAAAGCCCATAAATGAGGCAAAGGCTAAAAAGATCCTTATGGCTTCAAGCCTGGCCACAGGAGCAAAAACCTCATCATAGTCTATCCCTTCCTCTTGCCTATGTCCCTGAGCAACTAACCTTGCTTTATTTCTGACAACAACTCCTCTTTCATCTTTCTTAGTTCGATAAACCCACTTTGTATCGATAGCCTTCTTCCCATAAGGCAAATCTATTAAGACCCAAACTTTTTGTATCTTAAACTGCAACAATTCTTCTTGCATAGCATCAACCCAACTTTCATCTTCAAGTGCTTCTGAAATCTTCTTGGGTTCATTCTGAGACAGGAAACAAGCAAATAAACAATGTTGGAAGTCCTTGTGATTATTTCTTCTTTGCTTTTGAACATAGCTAACAAAAGCATGGGCTTCAGAACTGTTATTCAATTTGCTTCTTATTTGAACTGTTGAGGTTGGATCTCCTAGAATAAGTGTTGTAGGATGAGTGGAGTGAATCCTTGATGTGGGAATAGGACTAACATTCATAATAGTTTCCAAGTTTCTGAAGTCAGCCACTGCACCCTCATCATCATAAGATGAAGTAGTAAAAATACAATCAGTAGAATTTTGATAGATATCCTCAAGTGGAGGTATTTCTGAATCATCTTCTTCAGGATTTGTTGGATCACATCATGAGTCCCATCTTGATCTTGTATTTGTGCATCAGCAACAGATTTGAGTGAAGCATCATCAAAGTATGAAGCATCCTTCCAAATTGGCATGATAATACAATCTTGATCTTGTTGAAATGGTGTGCTGGACTCAGAAACTTCTTGTATACCTGCAGAAACATTAGAAAAAGTCCCTGCAACCACTGGCACATAATTCATGGATTGGGTTAGAGAATCAAGATCAAACAGCCACTTTGGACCATTTCCTTCTAACATAGGTTTATTCTCTAAGAACCCAACATGCAAGTTTTCCTGTACTTTCCTGGTTCTAATGTTGTATACCCTAAAAGCTTTGCTACTTAAGGAATACCCAACAAAGAAACCTTCATCACTTTTTCCATCAAACTTGCCCAACTTATCTAAGGTATTAAGAATTGTAACATGACATCCAAATGGCTTCATAAAGCCTATAGCTGGTTTAATACCCCTAAAGAGTTCATAAGGAGTCTTATTATGAGGCTTGACAACTAAGACCCTATTTTGTACATAGCAAGCAGTAGAAACTGCTTCTGTCTGCCCAAAATGTTGAGGATAACTTAGAATCTGCTAACAGATGTTCTAGCAGCCTCAATAAAGGTCTATTCTTTCTTTCAGCTACACCATTTTGTTGAGGTGTCCTTGCTACACTATATTCTCTCTTGATACCTTTTTCTCTACAGAACTCATCCATCACATGGTTTTTAAATTCTGTCCCATTGTCACTTCTGATTATTTTAACCTTCTTATCCACTAGATTTTCTATTTCTTTGATAAAGTTTTTAAGGATCTCACTAGTTTCATCCTTAGTTCTTAAAAAGAAAACCCATGAAAATCTACTATAATCATCAGTTACTACCAAGCAGTATTTTTTATGCATTAAACTACTCACAAAAGTTGGACCAAACAGATCCATATGTAGCATAAATAATGGCTTTAGAGTGGGACTAAAGGCCTTGGTCTTACAAGAGGCTCTATGTTGCTTGCCTTTAAAGACAGGCAACACATGTTTTTGGTGCATTTCTCAAAAACCTTTTATAAAGAGGCAAATCTCTTACAAGATTATCTTTGACAAGTTTATTGGATATTTTTTGAAAATTGACATGACCACAGCTCCATGCCACAACATTGATTCCCTCAAATGTACTTTTGCAACTAGACAAGTTTAAACCATCTTTAGGAACTAGTTCTTCATGTCAAACTGTACATGTTATTCGTCTAGGAATTTAAGAAGTATTTGACCTTTCAATCAGGCAACTATAAAATTAAGAGACAAACAAGACATTCTGAGTCTAAAAAAAGAACATAGTTTTTTGTCACACATTTGTGAGACACTAAAAAAGGTTGAACTCAACTCTTTGACAAAGTATACATCTTCAAAATCAAGTTTGTCAGTTTTAATTGTACCTTTACCAGTGATTCTACCTCCATTTGCTCCTCCACCAAAAGTAACATAACCTCCATCAAAATCTTTGAAATCTGAAAGATGGGCTATGTTTCCAGACATGTGCCTTGAGCATCCACTATCCACAAATCCTTTATCATTTAGCTGTGAATTGCTCTGCACACAAAACTTTTGAAGTTAGTTACCTTTGGGGACCCAAGCCATTACTGACTTGGATCTGCCTCGTGCATCAATGTAGTTATATTTGTTAAAAACTAGTGATGCACCATTGGGTTTGATAGGTCTCCAAACCTAACGTGCTGAGGTAGAGCTTAACCAAGAGACAGAATAAGGAAATTAACCAGGTTAACACACCCAATTAACACACAAAAAACAAACACACAGAAAAACAGCATTTAAATCCCCTTGCCTGACATATTAACATTTTGGCCTAACAGTATTAACAGTTGTCTACCCAGTAATAATATTTTATTGTATTAACCTTTTTTGTTAATGCTGTATTCTTGTAAAAGGGCCTTTGAACAGTTAATTGTGCTTTATTTTGAAAGTGTGACTTTGGTCCTTTTGCACAAGAAAACTTGTTGAATTTTTGGTGAGAGTATTATAAGGCCTAACATTTTATAACAACCTAGCAGTGACTAACAGTCTGACAGTGATAACAAGACCTAACAGTCCTAAGAGGTTTTGCATTATTGACATTTTCAGGCCAGTCTTCATTAAGAACTGCTCTTGGAAAACATAATTATAAAGCATTAGGACAATAATATTGAATATGATCAAAATTACCACAAATAAAGCATGCTTTGTTATTAAAAACAAAGTTACATCCTAATTGATCAGATTTCTGACCATTCCAACTTCTTTGGTTCCCCCTAGGTCTCTGTGACCTAGACACTCAGCATACCTCACTTTTCTTCTACTTGGTTTGTTAGTGTTGACTGACTCATTCTTAGTAGCTTAGGTAATTTTTCTACCTTTGGGAATAAACCCCTTCTCACTCATCATCTGACACCTAATCTTTCATCATTGGGCATCAGATTCTCTCTAGGCCTTTTAGTTCTTCTAAACCTAACATTAATTAGCAGAATGAAAAGCTTTCCTTCCAACTTATAGTCTACCTTAAGAGGAGACACAACAGATCTAGTTTCAGTACCAGTCTTGGGTTGTTGTGTTAAAGAGTCATCAGTATTCTCCTTAGAATTATTTGACTCTCTATCACAAACAGTGGTTGGCTTTAAACTTGAATCCCTAGGACCATACCCATTTATCTCAGGATGTTTGAATTCCTCAAGACCTGAATAAGACAAGTCTAAAGGTGTTGGTCTGTTGAGAATTAAGGGATGAGGTGAGGGGACAACAGTGTAACCAAAACCCCTTTTGCTCTTGTCAGTTACCTGACTTGCTAACAAATCATCTAAGTCTTTAGATGATTTTTCAAACTTTGCTAGCTTAAATTCAAATCCCTCTTTTTCTTCCTTAACTTTTTCAAGTTCAGTCTTAACTAATCCCATAAGATAATCCTTATGACCTACACTTCTTTTCAACAAAGCAATCTCTTCAGAAAACAAGACTTCAGATTCTTTATATTTAACTACTTGTGCTTCTAAAATTGACAGCCCTCTTTTATATGTAGATGCTTTAAAAGCAGTATCATCTAATTTAACTAGTAAATCATCATACTGTTTTTTAAGAGCTTCATAATTTTGCAAACAAGATTTAGAACAAGATTTGTCAATTGATACCTCAGAATCAGAGAATGCCATGAGAGCCATGTTTGCTTGAATTTCATCCTCTGCCATAGCACTCCAATCAAATCCAGAACCATCTATAGCACACATTGCTTTCTCAGAAGCATCTTCAATCCTTACTGCCTTTGATGAGCTCCCTTGGTTCCAATTTCTGTTGTCTTTGCTTCTTGGAACTCTACATTCTCTAGCAAAATGTCCCATTTTATGACAGTTGAAACATTCTACCTTGGATTTGTCATAACCAGCAGTACTGCTTCCATCAATGATTATCTTCCTTCCAGTTCTCTGATAGAACTTCCTTGCCCTCATACTCAGCAGTGCCATATTCCATTTTAGATCCATCTCTTCCAAATCATCATCATGAAGTTGCTCAAGATCTTCATGAACAAGTTGAGACCCTTGTGGTTGTGTGGACAAAAAGGCATAAACTATGGCATCACTAAAACTAGCAGTACTCGTATCTCAAGTACTTAGCGTAATTAACCTTGTGTTGCCAGTACTAACATTCCTCTGTGTTACGCAGTATAAATAAATAGTACTGGCTTGGACAGAAAGTGGTTAGAAAATTGCCAAGTTCTGTCATCATAATTAGCAGCAACAGTACTCTGAACCTTTGTTTAAAACAATTTTAAAATTGTTGTAACAAATCATCCCCAAACCCATGGGTTTCAAAGTCAGAGTTAGTTTCATCCAGACTACTACATGGTATCCCATTCCTGAAGTAACTTCTTAAAAACTTAACATTTAAATACCTCTGGAGAAGTATCTACACGCAAGAATTGCCAAAACACCTAACAAGCTTTTGTGAAGCCTGTTAAAGATAGAGTCCAAAAGATTTCCTGAGTTTGTAGCCATTGAAGTTTTCATACTTTTGCTCAATAAGGCCTTTTGGTGTCTTCTTTTGTACATCATTTGCCTCCAAAGTGAGCTATAAAATAATAGCAATAAAGCATAGATTAGAGCATCAGCATACTGTTAAAGGTAAGCTGATGTTCAATGTGGGTGTGGCCATGAGGAAGAAGACTTCTGCTTTGACATCCTATTCCTTCTTGCAAATCTTTTCTCTTCATAGTAGAGGGCAACACGTCATCTTCAATGTTGTTTGATGGACATGATTCTGGTGCTGTAACAGGAATAGGTACCCATGAATTCCCATTTTCTATTACCTCCCATAATGCATAGTCTTGGATCTGGAAGTACTGCTTGATTCTGATTTCCCACATCTCATACTCTCCTAGTTTGAGCATGGGAAGCTTTGCCAACGCATTGTTCTGAGAATTTTCTAACTCCATTTTCCCTAGATCAAAGTATCTCAAAGCACAGGCTCTGATACCACTTGTTGATCCCACAAATTACGCCTTGATCGATTCTTTTATGATATAATAGAGGGGGGAGTTTGTTACCTTGGAAGAATCCAAAATAACAAAGATTGAGACTTTGTATGTATATCAAAGTGTATGCGGAATCTACACTTTGATACTCTAGAGAAATGTATGAATGAAACAGTAATGATCACAACCAAATAATAAACACAAAACTCACTGCTTTAATATTATAAATAATACGAGTACTCTTTAAGTACTGGGGTTACAAGACCTTGAAGCTATATCGAATTTTCTCTAAATGTATCTCTTAAAGTTCTATCTATCACTACTCTAGGGATCTCCTTTTATAGAAATACAAGGAGCCCTTTACAAATATATCTGCCTATCTATTAGGATCAGTTACAATTCAAAACTAAATATCCCGAAATACTCTCCATGCAATCTTATCTTCAGTTCATCAGCTTTGACCATTTAGCAGTACAAACTCCTTCAACTAGCAGTATTAAATAACATTGACAGTTCTAACTTAATACTGGCAGTACTAACTTTGTACTGGCAGTACTAACTCCTTTAGTACTGTTGGCAGTATAAAGTCATATGAAGATTTATTCCTAACAAAGTGGATGATCCTTAGTCCATTTGTTATTGTGTTCATAAATTTGGTGATCGGGTTGCATAATTGTATGAATAGAATCCGACGATAAAGATTGATCAGAAGGAACTTTTGGAATTGGGACACCAAAGTACGGATCATTACCCATATGTTCAACTTCAATATCATGATTGTCTTCTTCAGCATCGTTAGGAATGACGGGAGGTTGGGTTTTAGGTGTTGTTTGAGAGTTACTTGGTGATGGTGCATCTTGGTCAACTGTAGTTGAGGAAGGTGAACCAGTTGATATAGTGGGTACTGGAGCTGCTACTTCATCAATTGAAGCAAGACTTCAGGGGCTGAGTGATCAACACTAGGTGAGGGATTGAGTAATTCATCGAACAACATATCCCAGTCAGTTCTCGAAGGTGGTACAAACGATGTTGAAGGAGGAGGGTTTGGCATGAGTCCTGAACTAATTGTTGCAGGAGTCATTTCATGAAGTGCGGAACCTAAATTGTTGTGTTCAGAAGGCCGCATACACATCACGACTCATCAAAATCTACATGATTTGATCCTACAATGATTCAATCTGTAACTTCGGTTTGTAAATTCGAAATGCTTTCTTCGTGGGTGCATAACCAATGAAAATACCAATATCAGCCTTTGGTTGTAACTTGCCTAAATTCTCACTATCATTCATTGGATAGCAGAGTGCACCAAATACATGGAAGAAAGATAAGTCAGGAAGTTTGTCATGTAAAAGCTCATATGGTGTTTTGCCGTGACGAAGGCGTATGATGGAACGATTTTGGGTGTAACATGCGGTAGCCACTGCTTCAGCCCATAGAAATAACGAAGCTTTTGCATAAATCAACATTGTGCGAGCAGCTTCAATTAGCGTACGATTTCGTCTTTCAACGACACCATTTTGCTATGTAGAGCGAGCTATAGATGTTTCGTAAGAGATACCAACCTTCTTATAATATTCATGCAACGTTTGATTAACAAATTCAGTTCCATTATCTGTTCTGATGCGTCGAACAGGTACT
>BQNB010069586.1:0-33432 GCA_026074375.1 Tanacetum coccineum | reverse complement strand
CTATTCTATCACAACTAAATATTGAAAATAAAACAAGAGTTAAACAACACGATTTGAGTGAGGATTTATTTCGACACAAATATTGAAATGTATTGTTTAGGTTGGGCACATGTGTTTAGGTTGGGCACATGGTTTTATCGTTACGCGTTCTAAAATATCCTTTTAGACACATAGTAATAATGGTGATATTCGCGTGCAAATTAAACTTTCCATGACAAAAAGTAATGCATTGACGATCAAAAAAATGACTCCTTGTTAAAATTAATGGTAAATTTGCGTCGAAATAAAGTAATGAGGATTTAAACAACACAATGTGTTTCACGTTAAACAGCACTTAAACAAGAGTTATTTCGACACAAATATTGAAACAATAGTTAAACAACATGAGGTATGGGCACATTGTGAAAATAAAACAAGAGTTAAACAGCACTTAAACAACACAATGTGTTTCACGGTTGCTAAGTCTTTATCCTTATAAATACAATTTTGGGACGATTGGGATTCATGGTAGTATTTATTTTGCGAAATAATGGGGAAGAAAAGTTAAATCAATACCCCCATATGTTTGTCAAATGATCTCCATGTTATGTTGATCCTTTTAATTCGGGTCATAGAATAGTTTGTTTGTAAAGTATGTAAAAGTTCAAGTGTAGGGGTACATCTATAAGCCCCTAGTGATGTATTATGTTATCATTAAAAAGGAAAAAAAAGAAAAGAGACTGATGTAGAGTTGTGTAGAGTTTGTATATCTTTGTCCAAGTTCTTGTCTTAGCAACCAAATCAGCGTGTATTCTTATAAATAATTAGCTAACCCTTTCACCCTAAATTCCCCTAAAAGTCACCACCCAAATGTATCCCATGCGTTTCCTTTAATGTTATCTTACGCCTACACCTCACAACCCTTTAAAAGACCTCTTTGATAGTAATGAATAATGCTTGCACCTAGCGGTGGTGGTTTGATCCTTTACTAAGCCTATGGTAATTTATATGCTATGACAGGTAATGAGTGTTGATTTTCTGTTTCCCCATTATGTTATAATTTATTATACACCTGAGTAAAAGAAGAAAACCCAAAACACTTATTAGAGGTTCTAGTATATACTATTTGTGCATTTAATTTATGAGGTCTAGAAGGTTTGTTGTAAAATGCTTAAAGAGTATGTTTAATATGACCCTAAAATGCTATTGTCTACTAGGTATAAAAGCCCATTTGCTTGAGGACAAGCAAATCCCAAGTGTAGGGGTATTTGATGAGGTGTCATTTTATACACTTTTTAGGGGTCATTTAACACTTTAAATCATGCAAATATGCCTAGATTATGTGCTTAGTCATTCGTTTTCAGGTTTTTAGCACTTGGATGGCATTTGGAGGAAATACATGTGACATGGGCTCATTTGGAGAAGAAACAGATAAGATTACGGACCTACACTAAATATCATGAAGACTTATTCATACAGAGCATGGAGATGGTGTCGCAATCATAAAGCGACGCCGTCGTGATCTATCCAGTGACGGCGTCAGAGATCTAGCGACGGCGTCAAAATGTGGCCGACTCAAAGAGGATCTAGAATCATCTACGTTGCGATGGCGTCAGGACTTCAACGCGACGCCCTGACGTCGTCGCAACGATATCTCTATAAATACAAAATTAATTTTAGGGTTTTAAGTGTGTAACTTTGTATAACTTTTGGGAGACGAACCCTGGTCTTTGTAGCAGCTTTTAAGGTCGTTTTTAAGGCCTCAAAACCCTATTGTAACTACCTTCAATCCATGTTTTAATCAAGTAAGAGTGTTTATCATTAATCATTCAATATGTCTATGTGTTGTTTGATTGATCTATGTTCTTGCTTTCATTACAACATGCTAGGCTAAATCCTCCTTTGTATTTACTTATGATTGCATGAAAGTCGGATTTTAGATCCTATTACTGTTGCTTCTTGTGATGGATGTGCGCGTTAGGCTTTAGAAAACTAGGCCATAGTTATTAAAAATTGAGCATAGACGTCTAGGGAAACACGAGAAGTGTAGAAAGGATACCATCGGTAACAGTCTTCATACTACCTTACCCCTAATATGGTTGATCCCTCTTAAGATATTTCACATGCATTTAATATACTCTTAGAGGCCTTGTAATAGTCTTCATACTACCTTACTTGTGCGTTGCCTTAACGAAATATTAAATAGACGGCGGGTTCGTGTAATTCGTTCATGACTTAGGAAATACTTACACAGATCATCATGAGTGTGACAAGGCAACATGATTAGGAGAAGCAATCTGATAAGTAATGCATGATTAAGTAAATACATTATTTTATCATAAAGTTATCACCAGTAGTATAGATTATATTTAGTTTAATTATTAGTTAAACAAACCAACCTCTTAAACCATAGATTTAATTGATTTTTATCACATATAAAGACACAAATATAATCTTCTCTCAACCCCTAGAATTCTGCTAGACCGTGATCACCCCTTCCTAAACATATTCTCTAGGAGACCGATAACAACCCCATGTGTCTTGCCTATACTACACTGCAACGTATTTTGGCCATTAATCAAGCTTGGTACACATCGTCTTATTCAACGCAAGGCGAAAAGATATTTTTTTCCGTATAATATGTTAAATGACTAGTTGTTTTACTTTGCATTGTTTTTTGATTCTATGCTTATTTCTAATCGTATTTGAGCTTGTTTATTTGTGAAATATATGTATCTACCTTATCATGTCTTTCATCCGCTAGTTTTTCATTTTAGTTTCTTAAAGAATATTTATATGGTTTTAAAAGGAGTGTTTGGGATAACTCCTAATTTTGTCAAAAATGTTTTTCCGTAAATGTTTTGTTAACACATATTAGTCATGATATGATTATAATGTATGATATGCTATATGATTACTTGTTGCATCTTATTTAGTATTATATACTCTTTGCATCTTATATGTGAGCTTGTTGTTTTTCATATAACATTAGTGTTTGGAATGCCATGTTATTTATGTGTTAGCTTGTCGATTTCTTGCTTTCGCTCAATGAGGCTTATGCTAGGTCTTGTGCTCCTCATATAGGCATATATCTATTTCTTTGCATTTGCTATACCAACATTTTGCATAATCTTAATTTTTAATAATCTACTTAAGAATGGGAACTAAGTAAGTTAGTTAAGTGTTTTGAAAAATATTGTTATAAAATTTATGAACATCAAAGTAGGATTGGCAACTTGAATGTTTCATCTGAAATACTCAAGTAACGATGAAGTGTAATGATGTCTTATTTTAGTCTTAAAACAATATTCTAAAGCGAGTCAAAGTAATAAGTCATTGTTATGGTTAAAACGGGTCAAAACTAGTGTTTGGCAAAACCTGTAATGAATGGTCCCGTGGTTCATTTAGACCAAGTGTGCATTTGATATTGAAGTATATATTTTATAAACCAATTCTGGAAGCTTTGATGTTATGAAGTCAAATTTTCTTCATTTTAGCTATATATATAAAATCGTGACAAGTTTTGTAGAAATGAGTCATTTTGGGAATTTCATATAAAAATCAACCGTATGGAGTTAGAAGTTGTGTCACCCGCCATTTTAAAGGCAAGTGAGTCTAGATAGTCTCAAAGGTTGATTTGTAAGTTTCTAAAATAATAACAAAAGGTCAATTTTTTGTCATGCTGTTTCTGCCAAAAGTTTTAATTGTTTTTTTTGAAAAAGAGGGCATTTCAAAAACACTTAGTGAAGAATTATCTACACCTTTTGACAATGTCATTTCATCTTATCAATCCTCTATAATCACAAGTTCACCAACTTGTTCTCCGTCTCCCAAACACCCTTAATGATACATTTTCCATACTAGTAGTAAAAATGATATTTCTTTCATTAATATTGCATTGCACATAGATGTGTTGATTATATGTTCTTGCTTGATTTTTACATTTGAAGTAATTTTATTTCTTATATGATGTCTCATGTGATCTCATAATTCGTCAATAAGTTTGATATGGATATGTCTATGTTGCGAGTTCTTGTTCCTTGTTGACATTCTTTAAATCTATTCGTGTGATGGTCTAATTTACACATGCTTGAACATGGTTAGCATGATCTTCTCATATTGTTCCTTATATGACATTGCTACATGATTTTATTTGCTTCTTGTGCATTTATGTTATGTCAAATCATTTTTGGTATACTTGTAGAAGTCTAGGATCTTCCTTTTGAAGCCATATTGTCTTAGTTAAGAACCAAAATCGACAAACAAGCGAATGAACAATACAACAAGGTTGATAATTATGCTTCACAAATAAACGAACTCAAATGCAATAAGAGATCTCGAGCCTATCTATTTTCTTTGGCACATATCCTTCGCATCATTGTTAGTGCAATCAATTTACTTACCTAAATCATCTTCTTCATTATGCTTGTGTTTGGATGAAATCGTTTTGGTACTTCTTTGCTTTGAAATATGTTAATGTCATGCTTGTGAACTTCAAATATTTGTTTGTTTATAGAACCTAAATATTTATGTTTGTAGCAAGCTTGTTAGACTTATTATGATGCTTTTCCTTTTTCTCAAACTAGTTTAGGGAGCATTTGGATTATCTAGAATTTATAGGATCATATCACCTTTGTACCTCTAATAGACTTTTGCCTCATCTAGGACAGTATATTGATAACTTTTTAGGAAGAAAAATAATCCTAGTAATCATTTGCCGCCTTTTAAACTTATTCGAAATTTGGTATGCTGATATGCCACTGCCGGTTCCATGTGCAGCAAAGGACGGTTCCCTTTTGCAAAAGGAACCGGCATGTCGGTTCTACAGTAGGCATTTTTGCCATTTAGGGTAGTTAACTTTCTAATCCAACACTTTAATTAGGTTATTTAGACTTGTATTAAGGTCCCCCCAATAGTTGGTTTTGACTTATTTTGCTCTTAAGTCCTTCTGAAACTTATAGAATTATCCAATATTTTTCCGAAGGCGTACTATGATTCTTTTTAAGCTAGTTGCTCCTCTTCGCCTAGTTTAAGGGTATTCCTACTTATGTGTCTATTTTCGAACATGTTTTGTTTGTATATATGTCTATCTATGTGTCTATTTGTTAAGTATTACGTGTGATAATTTTTGAGCAAGTTTCATTCATGTGATAATGTTGTAAAATGATATTCTTGCTTCTATCCTGTGATAGACTTAAGACTAACCCGTTTTGATTTGTATAGGTCAATAAAGATCGATATCTTTATCAAGTTAATTTGTGCTCATTCACACATTCATCATACTTTAATCCATATCTCTTTCATTACATGTTCATACATGCATATTCATCATCACCACTTTATTAATAAGCATACATTGATAGTTGCTTACATCTTCATCACCATCTTCCGCCACCTCTCTCACCACTTACTAATCTAAATCTTCCACCACTTACAAAGTGACTTTGTCTAGTACCTCAAGTGATCCATCAACCCAACAAGGTAAGGTTTAGAGTTGAACCTTTTTACTTCTATCAAACTTGAGTCTTCTACCGAGTCTTCATTACAAGAAGAATCATCATGAATCCTTCTGTCACCACCACCATAACCACAACCTACCAGTGAACTCAACCAATACAACCTATGAAGGATAAATCACCTTCCACATATCCTGACACTCATAAGCATCTTTTGTAAAAAGCCAAGTGAAATCTCATTCTCAAACACATCCTTACAACCTATAACAACCTCACCACCAAAGCCAACCACAATGATGCAAGTAGTAGGATTATAATTTTTAGCTTACTTTTCTAGGAGTTTCTTTTAGACAATCATATTTCATTCTAGTTTTAGAAGAATCTTATCACATCATATATACATCTTATTATATATGACTTCCTCGAAAGACGAAGTATATATTACACTAAATTTTCTTTTGTAGGTTCAAGCATATACACTTTGTGGTATATGGCTTACTCATCCAAGGATGAAGTTTGCATCATTCATTTTTCTTTTTGTAGGTTTATCTTGAAGCCCTCGAGCAAGGGGGATCTTCTCTCGAGTATTTATAGCATACATCTTATATACACTTTTTTGTATATATTTTACTTGTCTAATGACGAATCTAGTTTTTCACCAATTTTTTTGTAGATTTTTAATCATATCATGATGCTTCGATCAAGGGGGAGCACTCATCAAGGGGGAGCATACACGCATTGATCATCATTTTTACTCTTCGACAATCCTTTGCGTTTTGACCAAAAGGAAGATGTCATTTTCTTCATCATATAGTTTTCACATTTTCTTATATATGTTGCACGAAACTAACCATTTTGTAGGTTAAGCTTTCAAAATTTGATCCATGGATCCGCTATAGACCAAGGACAATTACCTAGAGGATGCAACAACATAAGGGGTTAGAGTAGACCATTTAACTTCACTAGGGATGATGCAAGTTCGCCTTTTCAGGGAGAAATGAAGTTAAACTCCAAGGACACACCCTTTTTGTTTCGACAAAAGGGGGAGAAGAGTGTAAACGGAGAAGGTAATGTAAAGGTATTACAGGGATACAAGTAACTTTTACATTTACTATATATTACGTTTACATATTTTGTTATCATTAAAAAGGGGGAGATTGTTAGTGTAAAT
Source organism: Tanacetum coccineum (assembly GCA_026074375.1). NCBI lineage: Eukaryota > Viridiplantae > Streptophyta > Magnoliopsida > Asterales > Asteraceae > Tanacetum > Tanacetum coccineum. The sequence continues at coordinate 26,826 of BQNB010069586.1, read as the reverse complement.
ATTACGGTATTTAATCTACTCAGTCTCTTTTGTTTTGTTGATAACAAACATGTAACTTGTAATACATAACGTAAAATGTACAAGTTACTCGTAATCATTTTTGTCTCAATATCATCAACACATCTTCACGTCTCGATTCCTCGTATGTTACAATACAGGTTCGTACATTTTTGTTATGTTGCATTATGATCAAACCTTATTTCACATTTTGTATTTACAAGTACTTTTATACAAATGCATCACTTTTATATTTACACTAAAGTTTACGCCTAAATATATATTTTACAAGTAAACTTTATTTTGACAAGCATTCAACTAGACTTTTTATTTTTACAAGTTTACTTTCTTTCTTTTTTTGAACGGCAACAAGTTTACTTTCTTTTAAATAAAAAGTTATTTACATCATGCCTTACATCATTCATATCTTGAAAAATCTCTCAAAGATTACAAAAGATTTTTTGGATCTAGTGAACAGTAGCCGGTTCCCTAGGAGCGTCGCCTGTTTCCTTTGATTTACAAAGCCGGTTCCATTGTGAACAGTAGTCGGTTCCATCAGCTTTTACCTATAAATAGAGGAGCCTTTCCAATCCATTTTTGATGACTAAAAACACACTTTCCAAAATTTTACTCACACTTAGATCTGTAAAAAATGCATTCGTAAATCACCATGATCATAATGCTTCTAACTCTCATCTTTATTGTAAGCATACTTCCGAAATGATCCACCAAATCAAGCATCGAGATCTTGCCATCTACATCCACCAAAGCAAGAGTTCTTGTTATTTACATCCACCACAAAGCACATACATATGAAGATCTACAAGATTAGATATCTCATCATCATCATCATCCATTTAAAGGCTTTCCATCAATGGAAGTTTATTTAGATTAGTCATTCATATCTATTAGACACATTGTCTTGGATCATCATTGTAATCACATTTTGTATTACCAATTATATTAGATGGTTTATGTGTTTGTGCCATAAACACAAGGTTTGTTATGCTGGGCCATAAAACATAACGGGTTTGGGTTGGTTCTACCCGGTGTGTAAGAACTCAGTATTTAGCTTTGTACCGGATAAAAGAGTAAGCGACGTAGGGTTGGTTCTACCGGTGTTAGGACTCGGTATTTAGCTTAGTACCAAATAAAGTGTAAGCGATGTTGTGTAAGGTTTTCTCCGTCGAGAAGGGAGCGTGTTGATCTAGTGAAGTAACTCTCGAGTTGGGTACTCAGGGAGTGGAGTAGGGCGGAGAGGAGCTCCGTGACCGAACCACTATAAATCATCGCATTCGGTTTGCTTTCTCTTTACATATCGTTATTTCTTTAGTTGTAGCTTATGTTTATGCTTGTGTTGTGACTACGTGCTTATACTATGTTTTCCATTGTTCATATAGTCATAGACTATATTTGGTACTATTCATATTAAGTCGCGATTGATCGGGTATTTGATGCAAAAGTTTTAAGATTTTCATCGAAAATGTATTCACCCCCCCCCCCTCTACATTTTCCACAATCGACCTAATGCCCAATCGTCGGTATGAATTAGTTGGCGAAGTACCACGCCGTGATCGTTTATGACGAGAAGATCGTCCAAATCAAGAACAGACCTCAAGCTGCTCGTGAATGTCAAAAGAACTACGCGGATGTAAGACGTAAATCACTTGAGTTTCAAGTAGAAATCAAGGTTATGCTGGAAGTGTTTCCATGGAAAGGGGTGATACGTTTCAGCAAACGGGGGAAGCTGAACCCGCGTTATATTGGACCTTTCAAGATTTTAACAAAGGTTGGAACCGTCGCGTATCGACTCAAACTCCCGAACCAACTAAGCAGAATTCATAAGTACTTTCCTTGTGTCAAACAGAATAAGTGTTTATCTGACAAAACACTTGCTATCCCGTTGGATGAAATCCAAATTTACGACAAACTTCATTTCATCGAAGGACCCATCGAGATTATAGACCGAGAGGTCAAACGTCTAAAGCAAAGTCGTATCCCTATCATCAAATTCTGATGGAACTCAAGAAGAGGACCTGAGTTCACGTAGGAACATAAAGACAGTTCAAAAGAAATACCATCATCTGTTTTCTGGCCCCGTAACTGTACCGAATGACACGACTCAAGCTTTGAGGACAAATCTCTTTTAATAGGGAAAGGATGTGACACTCCAAAATTTCGCAAGTCAATATTTTCCTAATTTACGTGCAAAAAATTTGACTTTTATAAGTTACGTGTTAATTAAATCAGAAATTGGGAAGTTGTCCCGTGTATAATTGAGAAACGTTATTGGATGTGTTTCGGCTTTCTTTAAACGTCGTCTTTAGTTGACTATCGCGTTTTTACTTTGCAAGCATATATTTAAATTTTTATAATTTATTTATGAAAGTTTCGCGTTTATGACTTTTACGGATATTGTAAAAGTATTGGTAAATAATAAAATCCTTGAGCAAACTTAATATCTTAAAGCCTAAATAAATATCTAGTGTAAGAAATCAAACTTTAGCAAAAATGGTCCCTCTTGTTCCCCCATATGGTGTCCCCCCCCCTCTAGACAACACCCTTCTAAAAATTCTCAACCATGTCTCTTCATGGTACAAGCATCCTATGTAATTCAAATTTATACAAGGCTAGGTGCATTGTATCCATTTCATTCACAAAATAATTTATCTCTTTAAAAACACACACTTAATAAATTATCCCTTTCCCTTCTTCCTTGCTTGCGTCAACCAAAACCCAAACAATACCACTTTTGGTGTTTTTGCTTCTTGATTCAAGTTTGTTGGTAGATTGTTGATTGTGGTTCATTTCTAGTATTATTTGGGTTATTTCATAATTGATTCGGAGTATACTTGCCTTTCATCGCCATCTTTTTCTCTACAAGTAAGTATTGTCATCCTCTTCATTCATATACGTTTTTATATTATTCGCGTATACGCCAACACCTTTCTTCTAAAAAGGATATCATCCATGTTTGTGGTCACCCTTTTTATTACAAACACATAAATATAAACAAGGTTATACAACTCGTTTGTCAAGATTGAAACTTCAGTTATAATCTTACATTTTTATTGTACTTTTGAGTTCGTGGTGAAATGTTTAGCATTATAAGTGGCGTTTGATAAATGAGATGATGGTATTAGTTTGGTTTTTGAGATGGTTTTGTTGGTTGAGTTAGTCGTGAATGGAGATAGGTTAGATTAGGCTCTTGGGGAAGATTGTGACGCTTTCGGCTAAGTTTTTGATAAAATAGGTTGTTGTCCGAAATTAATTCATGGGTTTAAGGTGTCGTAAAAATATTATGACAAGTTAAAACTTTTATATTATAATAGTAGATGTCGTTTCGGAAATTTTGATATACAGAACATGAAAAACGGAGTTATAACGAAGGAGATATGGCCGATTTAAGTTGGACAAAAAATAAATATAGTCAAATAGCTGATTGAAACATATTTTTGGCTTTTCGAGCAATTTCGGGTCCGTTTGAGTTTTAGAAACCTTTGCAAATATTAGTGTAACATCTACGTACTTGTAGGACGCAGTAGAAACTTTCTAAAAACTATAATTTCAAAAACATTAGAGATTACTAAAATTAGAAAGTCATTAATGAGCGAACTATATCCTTGAAAGATAAAAAGTGGAAGTTGGACGTTTAAGTTGTCCTTGGTGCGTATAGAGGTAAGATGGACTTATTAAATATTCTGAGGCGTCTTTAACGTTCGGGATTTCTAAAAGCTTTCCAAAAATAGAAACTTTCCAAAAATGGTAATTTTCCGTATAAAGGTCGTAACTTAACTAAAAACCTCATATCTTCATTAAGACACGTTTTTATTAAATGAAGACACAAACATGTATGGATGATGTCAATTTCTATAAACAAATTATATGTCGTTTTGGTATATACTTCTTGCTCCTAAGACACGTCTTTCACTTAGGTCACGGTTAGAGTTGTTCGGCGACACTCTCTTTTCATTGATTGCTTACGTTGATAACATTCGCTCACCAATTGCTTAAGGTGAGTTTATAGCCCCACGTTTTACTCGTTTTACACATACTTTATAACTTTTGGAGTGATAAACATGCTCATTTACAAATTCGTTTACATTATTGATTTTAAACTCGTTTATATGATCGTTTACAAACTCGTTTACATGATTGATATCATACTCGTTTTACTTATGGATATAAGTACGTTAAGCTTTTACAAATATGTTGGTTGCTTTTACTATGGATACAAGTGCTTTAAACTTTTACGTATTCCCTAAGTTTCCCTATTGCCACGTAGTATACACTATCATGAACCGTTAATTACTTCGTGTAAGCATGAATGTTATGAATAGATCTATTAGGGTTGACACCCCCACCTTGAGAATTCTAGATGAGTACATTGGCCAGTGAGTGCATTTCATTTGAGGTAGTAATTGGGTGTCTTGGAAAAACATCGAATGAGACGAATCTGAGACTAGGATTTACAGAACTTGTTAAGGTTTCGGTGTCATGAGCTTAGGGCAATATCGTAGACATCCTTGTGTGATATTATATGTGTTACAATAGTCACACACACACTCGAAAACATTAAGGTTCACACTACTTTTATTGAACATCATTGATTACTAAATATTCTTTTCATGATATTGGAAGTGAAACAGTAGTCACTAAACCCTTTTGGTCCTCGTAAATACTTTACTTAAACCTATTAACTCACCAATTTTATGTTGACATTTTAGCATGTTTTTCTCAGGTGCTTAGCTTTGGATTTTTCTTGATGTGCTATATGTGGAGTCTGCATGCATCATGGCTATATTTTCAAGATCTTCTATCTACATAATACACGTTGTTTTCAAAACATTTTAAGCTTCCGCGATGCCCTTTTTTCCTCTTAAGCTTTTGTATTAACTATGTTTTAATTAAATTAATGCAACGGTGTATTATTTTTAAAACGTCTATATATTGGTGATGAGGTGTCATTTTATACACACTATCAGGGTTATTTAACCCCTTAAATCATGCAAATATGCCCAGATTATGTGCTTAATCATTTGTTTTCAAGTTTTTAGCACTTGGATGGCATTTGGAGGAAATACACGTGACTTAGGCTCATTTGGAGAAGAAACGGACAAGATTACAGACTTACACCAAGATTCACCAAGAATTATGTTCTCGGAGCTCGGAGACGGCGTCACAAGCACTAAGCGACGCCGTCGTGATCTATTTGGTGACGGCGTCTGGACTTCAGGGACAGCGTCATGACGTATCCGACTTAAAGTGGATCTAAAACCATCTACGTGGCGACGGCGTGTTGGGACTTAAAGACTTCAAGATGATTCTTAGAGTTACTACTGCTCAGGTATATATTAGTGCTGTCAAGCATAACTTTGTACTGTTGGTGATACTAATGAAAATTATGCTAAGTAGTTAGTACTGGTAGTATAAAGTTACTACTGCTAGTTACTACTATTAGTATAATTTAGTACTGTTAGTATAAAGTTACTGCTGCTAGTTGAAGTTAAGACTGCTGAGAGTTGAAGACTGAAATATATAGTAGTTAGTAATGCTAGTAGTAAAGTTAAGACCGCTAGTACACAGTACCTGTTCGTATCATTTATTACTGCTAGTACCTATGCTATCTACTGTTTTATTACTGTTGTAAAAGTTAATGCTAGCTGGATACAACTGCTAGAAAGAGTACTACTGTCAGAAGGATAAAGACGAGTAAAGAGATAAGAATGTTTTGGAGAACAAGAATTACTTAGTACAAAGATAAGTATTGAGTTATTTTTTGTAAAAGATATGTATAATGTATTTGTTTTTAAGAGATTATGTTTGCTTTAGAAAATATCATGAATCTTAGGGAAGTATTAGTAAGCCTTGTAGGACTCCCTTGGTGTATAAAAGGAGGTCCTAGGGGTATAGAAATTAAATAAACCAAAAACGAGTCATTGTCATAGCGTTAAGGTTGTAAAACCCAACACTGTCCAAAAAGTGTTTGTATAATATATTGTGAGCTTATTGTTTTGTTTATAATTTCCTGTATGTTAAAAATAAACATTCATTAACTGTTATTCCTACTTAGTGATATAAACTAGATTCCGTATAGTTTATATCATACTCTCAAAGTTTCATTCTTAGTACCTTTGGATTTATCCAAGGATACTAAACCTTACATCAAGCTAAGGAGTTAAAGATCTATTCATTGGGATCAACAAGTAGTATCAGAGCTTGTTGTGAAGCTTTGAATAAGAAGAAACCAACAAAACATACAAGATCTAATTCTCAGTGATAAGATGGAGGCAGGAACTAATTCTACAACTCTAACTGCAAAACTCCTTATCCTTAACCCAGGGGATTATGATCTCTGGTTAATGAGGATAGAACAATACTTTCTCATGACTGATTACTCCCTCTGGGAAGTAATTAAAAATGGTAACAGAGTGCTAAAGAGAACTGTTGGAGAAACTAAGCAGGAATATGAACCTACTACTGCAAAAGAAAAGCATGACAGGAGGAATGAGATGAAAGCTAGAGGAACTCTGTTGATGGAACTCCCAAATAAGGATCAACTGAAGTTCCATTCATATAAAGATGCAAAATTGCTCATGGAAGTCATTGAGAAGAGGTATGGAGGAAACAAGAAATCCAAGAAAGTTCAGAGAACTCTACTCAAGCAACAATATGAGAACTTTACAGGATCAAGTTCAGAGACAATGGATCAAACTTTTAATAAGTTGTAAAAACTTATCACTCAGTTGGAGATTCAAGACGAAGTTATTACACAAGAGGACATGAACTTAAAACTGTTGAGAAGTCTTATATCTGGATGGAAGACTCATGCTTTGATCTGGATGAACAAATAGGAGATAGAGATCATCAGTTTGGATGACTTATACAACAACTTGAAGATATATGAACCTGAAATCTCAGGATCATCAAGTACAAGTCAAAATCCACAAAATGTGGCTTTTGTGTCCTCCAACAGCACTAACAGCAATAGCAGCACAAATGAAGCAGATAACACTGCTTATGGAGTTAGTGTTGCTCATACTCAAAGTAATCCTACATCTAAATGGATTTACAATAGAAAATGGCCATGCTGACAATTAGAGCTAGGAGATTCATCAAGAGGACAGGAAGGAAGTTGGATGTAAAAGGTCAAAGAGTTGGTTTTGACAGGTCTAAAGTAGAGTGCTACAATTGTCATAAAAATGGTTACTTTGCAAGAGAATGTAGAGCTCCTAGAAATCAAGAAAATAGAGGAAAGGAGAATAGTAGAAGAACTGTGACAGTGGAAACTCCCACTGAAAATGCCTTGGTTGCTCAAGATAGAATTGGAGGGTATGATTGGAGCTACCAAGCTGAAGAAGAGCATCCTACAAACTTTGCATTAATGGCATTTACATCTTCAGGAAGTTCTTCCAGTTCAGATTCTGAGGTAGATTCTTGTTCTAAATCATGTGTAAAAGCTTATGCTACTCTCAAAGAACAATATGATAGTTTGTCTTCAGATTACAAAAAGTCTCAATTTAATTTAGTATCTTATAAAGCAGGTTTAGAATCAGTAGAAGCTAGACTAGCTCACTATAAGAAAAATGAGGCTGTATTTGAAGAGAGCATTAATGTTTTTAAACCTTGTAGTTAAACTAAGAGATAATGCTTTAGTTGAAAACAAAAAGAAATTGGAAAAAGCAGAAAAAGAGAGAGATGAGTTAAAACTAACATTAGAGAAGTTTCAAAATTCATCTAAATCTTTGAACAATTTGCTGGAAAGTCAAGTTAGTGTCAAGTTTAAAACTGGACTAGGATATAATGCAGCTTCTTCTACTGCAGCTTCTCCTGCAGTAGAAAGCTTTGTGAATTCATCTGAGATGTTAGAAAATCAGGAGTATAATAAGTCCAAATCTGATAAGGGATATCATGCAGTTCCCCCACCTTATACAGGGAACTTCATTCCCTTCAAACCTGATCTAATGTTTATGGATGAAATAGTTAAAAGTGAGAATATGGATGTTACTACTATTGTTACACCTAGTAATGTTAAGACAGTTGAGTCAAATCATGAGTCTGCTGATGTAAAAAGTAATGGTGATGCAGTAGAACCTAAAACTATTAGGAAGAACAGCTTTAGACCTCCAGTCATTGAGGATTGGAATTCTGATGATGATAGTGAGGTAGAATTTATACCTAATGTTGAGGATAAAACTGTTAGACCTAGCACTGAAAAGATAAACTTTGTTAAGTCTGCTAGGGATTACTAATAAAATGACTCACCCACACCCCAAAAGAAGTTTTGTTCCAGAAGCAGTTTTAACTAGGTCAGGGAAACTTAGTACTGCTGGTGTAGCAGTTAATACTGTCAGAACAGTTAATACTGCTAACACAAAAGCAGTTAATACTGTCAGACCAGTTAATACTGCTAACATAAAAGCAGTTAATACTGTCAGACTAGTTAATACTGCTAACACAAAAGCAGTTAATACTGTCAGATCAATTAATATTGCTGCCTCAAAACCAATTATAAACCATCCTAAAACAAAAACAAATGCTTTCAAAAGAGGATATTCACAAAGTTAAGGCCTTTTAACAGACATGTTGCAAACAAGAACAGTATTATCAACACAAATGTTAATACTGCCAGGGTAAAACATACTACTGCTAGGCATATAGTAGTGGTAAGTAAAAATAAGGGAAAATGGGCCAATGCTGTTAAGGCCTCAGCATGCTGGGTTTGGAAAGCCAAAAACAGCAATGCATCAACTACATTTAAGAAATATTCTTACATTAATGCATAAGGCAGATCCAAGTCAATAATGGCTTGGATCCCTAAAAGAGTCTAATTCTCTTATTTTATGTGCAAGGCAACCCACAACAGAAGGAGTACAAAGAAAAAGCAGTTATTGACAGTGGTTATTCCAGGCACATGACAGGAAACAAGTACTATCTTGATGAATATGAATATTATGATGGTAGATTTGTTTCCTTTGGTGATGGTAAAGGCAGAATTTCTGGTAAAGGTAAAATCAAAACAGGATCACTGGATTTTAATGATGTGTACTTTTGTAAGGAGCTTAAGTATAACCTGTTCAGTGTGTCACAAATCTGTGACAAAAAGAACAATGTTCTTTTTACTGACACTGAGTGTCTTGTCTTATCTTCTGACTTTAAGCTACTTGATGAAAGTCAAGTATTGCTGAGAGTTCCAAGAAAGGACAACATTTACAGTGTTGACCTAAAGAGTGTTGTTCCCACTGGAGGTTTAACTTGTCTCATTGCTAAGGCCACAATTGATGAATCCAATACATGGCACAGGAGGCTTGGGCACATTAATTTTAAAACAATGAATAAACTTGTGAAGGGAAACCTTGTAAAAGGTTTACCTTCAAAGATTTTTGAAAATGATCATTCTTGTGTTGCCTGTCAGAAAGGAAAGCAACACAAAGCCTCCTATAAGACCAAGCTTGTGAACTCAATCAGCAAACCCTTACATATGCTTCATATGGACTTATTTGGTCCTACAAATGTTAAGAGTTTAATGAAAAAGTCTTATTGCCTAGTTGTCACTGATGAGTTTAGTAGATTTTCTTGGGTATTCTTTTTAACCACTAAGGATGAGACTAGTGGGATTCTAAAGACCTTCATAATAGAAATAGAAAATCAACTAGATCATAAAGTAAAATTTATCAGATGTGATAATGGAACTGAGTTTAAGAATAGTGTAATGAACCAGTTTTGTGAGATGAAGGGGATTAAGAGGGAATTCAGTGTTGCTAGGACTCCTCAGCAGAATGGGGTAGCTGAGAGGAAGAATAGAACACTGATAGAGGCTGCAAGAACAATGTTAGTAAACTCTAAGTTGCCAACCACCTTTTGGGCTGAAGCAGTTAATACTTCTTGCTATGTGTTAAATAGGGTCTTAGTCATTAAGCCTCATAACAAGACACCTTATGAACTAATTCATGGAAGACCTCCACTAATAGACTTCATGAAACCTTTTAGGTGTCCTATTATCATCTTAAATACCAGGGATCATCTAGGCAAGTTTGATGGTAAAGCTGATGAGGGATACTTTGTTGGATATTTTGTGGTTAGTAAAGTTATGAGAGTATTTAACTAGAGGACTAGGATTGTTGAAGAGACCTTAAACATTAGATTTCTTGAAAATACACCTAATGTAAAAGGAAATGGACCAGACTGGCTTTTTGATGTTGATTCTTTGTCAATATCTATGAACTATGTGCCAGTTTTTGCAGGGAACAAAACTAATGGTATTGCAGGAACCAAAGATAACACTGTTGCAGGTCAAGCTCATAAGGAAAAAGAACCTGAACAAGAATACATCCTAATACCTATATGCATAACTGATCCATAAATCTCTTAAGGTCCTAAAGATAAAGAAAGGGATACTAGAATAAAGGCTACAAAAGTAGATGAAAATGAAGCATCAGATACAAGTAGGAAGGATGATGAAGCAACAAGAAGTGAGTCAAAAAGGCTAAATCAAAGGGAAATGCAAACTAAAAACACTAACAGTACTAATGGTATTAATACTGTTAGTACTGCTGGACCAACAGTTGATACTGCTGTTCCATCACCACCAGTTAATACTACTGGACCTTTTGATAGTACTGCTAATGCATTTGAAGAACATCTTTTTGAAAGATTCTTTTCTTTCAAAAATGCATTTTCCCTTCCACCTGTTCCAAGTATATCTTCAATGGATAATACTGGCATCTTTGGAAATGCTTATGATGATGAAGATGTGGAAAAAGATGTTGATATGAACAATTTCACTTCATCTTATACAGTCCCTGATACTTCTTTTGCCAACTTTCACAAAGATCATCTTGAAGATCAAGTGATTGGAAGTTTAAAAACTCCTATACAAACAAGACACATGACCAAGACAAATGAAGAACATTGTTTGATCTCCTCAGTTCACCAGCTTAGGAGAACAAATCACAAGGATTTTCAAAAAAAATTGTTTGCCTGTTTCTTATCTCAAAAGGAACCCAAAAAGGTGCTCCAAGCCCTGGAAGATCCAAGATGGGTGGAAGCAATGCAGAATGAGCTTCTACAATTTAAACTGCTAAATGTTTGGGCCTTAGTTGACTTACCGAGAGACAAGTGGGCAATTGGTACTAAATGGGTTTTCAGAAACAAGAAGGATGAAAGAGGCATAGTGGTAAAGAACAAAGCTAGACTGGTTGCTCAGGGTAATACTCAAGAGGAAGGTATAGATTATGATGAAGTCTTTGCACCAGTTGCACGGATTGAAGCCATAAGATTATTTCTGGCTTATGCTTCCTTCAAAGATTTTGTAGTCTACCAAATGGATGTGAAGAGTGCTTTCTTATATGGAAAGATAGAAGAGGAGGTATATGTCTATCAACCTCCTGGATTTGAAGATCCACACTTTCCAAACAAAGTTTACAAAGTAGAAAAGGCACTCTATGGACTACATCAGGCCTCAAGAGCATGGTATGAGACATTGCCAACTTACTTGCTGGACAATGGTTTTTACAGGGGACAAATTGACAAAACTTTTTTCATTAGAAGACATAAAGATGATATCCTGCTAGTTCAGGTTTATGTTGATGATATCATCTTTGGATCAACAAAGAAAGAAATGAGTATTGAATTTGAAAAGTTGATGCATGACAAGTTTCAAATGAGTTCTATAGGAGAACTTTCTTTCTTTTTGGGACTTTAAGTTAAACAGAAGAGTGATGGAATCTTTATCAGCCAAGATAAATATGTGGCTGAGATTTTGAAAAAGTTTGATTTTGCCTCAGTAAAGACAGCAAGCACTCCAATGGAGACAAACAAGCCATTAATAAAGGTTGAAGAAGCTGAGAATGTGGATGTACACTTATATAGATCAATGATTGGATCATTAATGTACTTACCAACTTCTAGACCAGACATAATGTTTGTTGTTTGTGCTTGTGCAAGGTTCCAAGTTACTCCAAATATTTCACACCTTCATGATGTGAAGAGAATATTTAGGTACTTAAAAGGGCAACCTAAATTGGGCCTTTGGTATCCTAGAGATTCACCTTTTGACTTGGAAGCCTTTTCTGATAGTGACTATGCTAGAGCTAGTCTTGACAGGAAATCCACAACAGGAGGTTGTCAATTTCTTGGCAAGAGATTGATTTCATGGCAATGTAAGAAGCAGACTATAGTAGCCAACTCAACAACTGAAGCAGAATATGTTGCTGCTGCTAACTGCTGTGGACAGGTGTTATGGATCCAAAATCAGATGCTTGACTATGGATACAATCTCATGAACACCAACATCTACATTGATAATGAAAGTACAATCTGTATTGTAAAGAATCCAGTATCTCACTCCAAAACCAAGCACATTGAGATAAGGTACCATTTTATCAGAGATTCTTATGAGAAGAAGTTGATACAAGTGATCAAGATTCACACAGACTAAAATGTTGCTGATCTTCTCACAAAAGCTTTTAATGTTAGCAGGTTTAACTTTCTAATTGCTAGCATTGGATTACTCAATCTCTGAGACTTAACAGTTCTTAATTTTTGTTCATGGGTTATGCATAAATATGGATCCTTGTGAATTATCACATGTCTATCTAGTCTTTTCTAGTGTGCTTGTGATGAATAGAGGCATGTTCTTGTATAACTATTGAAGACAGAGTTAAAACTGCTAAGGAAAATGTTAATACTGCTAAGTATAATTAGAACTGCTAGTTATACTTAAAACTGCAAATTAAAACTATTAGTCATAATTAAAAATGCTAAACAAGAAAATACTTTGAAATGTGTATTTTTGGAATTGGACTAACATTTGCAGGGTAAGCATATTGAATATCTGGTATCGAATTAAGGGGAGGCTTCCAGTTGTCAATATGCAATTAAGAAGTGATGAAAAGAACATGTGACAACAAAACACAAGTGTGTAATGAATAAAACCCTAGGGAATTAAAAAGAGGTCGGGACACCAAGATACCTCAGTCTAGTGGTCCCCCTAAGAAAGGTTGGTGATGAGGTTGTCCATAAGGAGTTAGGTGACAGAATGGAAAGGGCTTCCATTACTACTTCTAGCTCTGAAGCAGAGGAGGATAGTGGTAACATAAATTAAGACCCAATCCATAGCAACACTTAATAGATAAACTCCTTAGGGAATTGATTCAGGTAGTGGTCCCAGGTACCAAGATACCATATTGGGAGATGTAGATGCTCAAACTAGGTTTGAGACTACATCTAAACAGTCCAATGATCCACCTCTCTCAAAAGTTAACACATTTGGAAGTGGGGAGGACAGTATGAAAATTTTGGAATTGATGGCAATTATACATAAATGTCTGTATTGGTGAGCTCAAAAGAATAGAGAGATTTGTGATTTAAAAATAGAAAGAGTGTTTCGGTGAGCCAAAAGAAATGATAGATTAAGTAAGCTTAAAAATAGAAAGAGAGATGTGTGCATAAAAACAGAAATGAGTGATTATGTAAGCAAAATGAATTGAGAGATACTGTGAGCATAAAAACAGAAAGAGAGTTTGTGAGAATCAAATTTGATGATTAAAGTTCTTTTTGGAATGAAATTGAAGCTTAATGCTGGTAGCTGAAACTTACTGCTGTTAGTCTCAAGTTAATACTGGTAATACAACTTAATGCTGCTAAGCATAAAGTTTGTATTGCTGGTATACAGTTAATGCTGTTAGGCTTAAATTAGTGTTGCCGGTATTTGTTTATGCAACAAGGTTTAAGTTAATGTTGTTAGACATCAATTACTGCTGCTAGTTCAAGTTCTTGCTGCTGAGGGTGAATTTATAAATACTTCGATTATTGGTTTCACTTACTTCTTTATTCGATTTCGTTTATTCAAACACTCTTAAACATAAAAATCATCATAATGTCGAGCCTTAAGTTTCCTGAAACGCATAATGTGGTCGCGTTTTTGGAAAAACCTACAGAAAGTGATGGGTTTGTAGAGATTATTGATTTTCTGAAAGCAAGTTCTGTTAGTTATGCTTTAACAGTCAACCCAATCATCTACACATCTTGTATACAACAGTTTTGGGTTACAGTACAGGTCAAGACGGTTAATGAAGTGCGTCAGTTATAAGCCCTAATTGACAAAAAGAAGGTAATCATTACGGAGGCAAGTATTAGGAATGATCTTCACTTGGATGATGCAAAAGGTACTGATTGTTTGCCAAATACTACAATTTTTGAAGAACTGGCCAAAATGGGGTATGAAAAACCTTCTTAAAAGCTTACTTTTTATAAAGCTTTCTTTTCTCCGCAATGGAAGTTCATGATTCATACCATTACACAAAGCCTTAGTGCCAAGACTACAACCTTGATCATATGCTTAGCAACCAATAGAAAATTTAACCTATCTAAGTACATTTTTGATGCTATGGTTAAACACCTAGATGGAGGGGTTAAATTCCTGATGTATCATTGCTTTCTACAAGTTTTCATTAACCAACAGCTTGGAGACATGCCACATCACAAAAAGACTTTTGTTAATCCTTTCCACAAAAAGAAAATCTTTGCTAACATGAAGAGAGAAGGAAAGGATTTCTCTGGGAGAGTTACACCTCTGTTTGATAGTATGCTGGTTCAAGCTTCTGAAGAAGTGGGTGAGGACTCAATTCCTCCAACTGGTTCTACTCAGATACCCATTATTGATCACCCATCCACATCCTCTCAACCCAAGGAGAAACAAAAGTCAAGGAGGAAACAGAGGCAGGAGGCAAAGGTTGCTAATGATGAGATAGAGCAGGAGGAAAATATACCTACACCTTCTAATGATCCACTACCCAGTGGTGAGGATAGTATGCAACTTAATGATTTGATGGTTTTATGTACCCAATTGCAAAAACAGGTTCTTGACTTGGAGAAGGCTAAATCTGATCAGGCTATTGAGATTGCTAGTCTCAAGAAAAGAGTTGGTAAGCTTGAAAAGAGGAGACAGTTAAGGACCATAGGGCTTAAAAGATTCAAGAAACTTGGTACAACCAGAAGAATTCAATCTTCTAATACAAGTTTGGGTGCTCAGGAGGATGCATCCAAACAGGGGAGGAGTATTAAGGATATTGATGCAGATGCTGAGGTCACTCTAGTTAATGAAACTCAAGAACAACAGAATGAAGACCTGATGTTTGATACTGGAGTTTTGGATGATGATGAGGTGTTTGTGGATGTTACTACTAGTGAGAAAGATGAGCAGAGTACAAAGCTTGATGATAGTACTGCTGGTGAAGCAGTTACTACTGCTAGTGTTGAAGATAGTGTTGCTCCTACAATTCAAGTTTCTACTGCTGATATAGGAGGAGTTACTGCTGCTAAGATTGATGAACTAACTTTGGCTCAAACACTTATTGAAATCAAAGCAGCTAAGCCTAAAGTTGTTACTACTGCTGCTACAACAACAACAACTATAAGACCCAAGGCTAAAGGGGTAGTAGTACAGGAGCCAAGTGAGTTTAGAGTTCCACAAGAGGCACAACCTTCAATTTCTAAAGACAAAGGAAAAGGTATTATGATTGAGCCTGAAGTTCCTTTAAAAAGGAAAGATCAAATTGCTCTTGATGAACAAATTGCAAGAGATATTCAAGCTAAGTTGGATGCTGAATTAATAGAAGAAGAAAAGCTAGCAAGGAAACAAGAAGAAGAAGCTAACATAGCTGTAACACCCCCAAATTGGGTCGCAGCGGAATATGAGTATCCGGGAGCGTTACATTATAGATCAATAGCACAAGATATGAGAACGACCTCTAAAAGAGTCGTTTAAAATACGATACATTAGATTTATTGAAATTGTTTAATACAAAGCACAACGGCTTAAATTGTTCAACACTTGATAACAAAGATTTTAGATCATAACAATATCCCAACATGTAATGACTCCAAATCTTTAATGCATGACTCCCAAAAGACTATCCCAATGTATCCTTAGCACCTCGTGCCTCATTGTCCTGAGAAAAACATGCTTAAAAAACATCAACATAAAGTTGGTGAATTTATAGGTTTATGTAAATGTAATGTAGGACCGTAAGATTTTCAAATGTATGATAATGCAACAGATGCAAACATCACAAAATGTAATTACGTTTCCCTAAGCTCATGACACCGAAGCTCGACATGTATGAATTGCAATATAAATTGCCTACATTGCCCGTGATGATGTTCTAACCCGCAACATCCGAATCCGACATGGTATACATCCGTTGGTTCACTCCGTGACACCAGTGAGAGCTACTCACCCGGATAGGGATGTCAACCCCAAATAGATCTATTTATAACATTCGCGCTCACACAAAGTAATTGACAGTTCATGATAATGGGCTCAGAGGGTTATCGCTACTTAGGCAAACACGTAATCATGATAAAATGTACACTTACGTCTAATTTGTAAAACAAAGCATGTTTCTCACCCCAAAAGTTGTAAATCATTGATATAGTAAAACATGGGGCTATGAACTCACCTTAAGCAAAATAATATGAATATCGAGAATAAACGTCGAGAAGTCGAGAGAAATCCTAGAAGCAAAATAAAGTCGCGTCATTTTATTTATTATGTACGCTTAAGATATAGAATAGTTTCATGAAAATATGTAAATGCCTACTCTTAGGTCACTTTTTAAACGAAACAATATGACTAGTTTATTTAATGTGTTATTTGCTAAGATGTATTGTTGCCATAACAAGTGATTTACAAGCTCCTAGCTCGATTATAAAGCTTAAAAGATTCGAATTTATTTTGTGTTCTTCGTGGAGAGTTGCTTCATATTGGAAGATTCACAAAGATATACGAGTTAAGGTGTGTTTAATCGTCATATACACACTTAATATTGTATGTTGTAGCTTAGTTTGTCGGGCTAGAAAGATCATATGGCTTGATTTTGCTTAATTCGTCCAAGTGTTCTTCGTGGAGGTTTGCTTATTTTATTATTGTTCTTCACGGCGAGTTGACAAGGTAGGGACAAGATCCGGAAATTTAGGAAAAAGTCAAAGGCGAGTTGCCAAAAGTCAAAGGCGAGTTGCTTAATTTTAATAATTATATTCGCGGCGGTTTGTTTAAATTTGGTGGCGAGTTGCTTGTTCGCGGCGGTTTACACAGGATAGTGGCGAGTTGGCTTGAAAATAATAGCCGGCGAGTTGGTAAAAAAGGTACGGCGAGTGCTAAACACACTGTGAGTTTCTAAGATTAAAGTCCAGCGATTTGCTCACTGCGAAGTTGGCTAGTTAATTGGCATCGAGTTGCTCACGGCGAGTGATTATAATATGTGTACCAGCGAAGTTAACAAAACTAGGCAGCGAGTTACTTCAAAACCACGGCGGTTTGCCTAGTAAGATCTTGGCGGCGAGTTGGCCTGTTAGGCAGCGGTTTGCTCAATCAATAGGAGGCGGTTTGGTTGATTTCAAAGCAGCGGTTTGATAGAAACATATACGCAGCGTAGATTTAAAAAAAATAGTTTGATGAAACAGTATACTCAGCGGTTTGATTGAAAACCAACGGTGGTTTGATCTAGAAACAAATACGCAGCGGTATTGCTCCAATCAGATAGAGAGGCGGTTTGGTTGATTTCAAAGCGGCAGTTTGATAGAAACATATCCAGACGACACCCCTTTTTAGCGACACTTTTTAGCGAAAAAATTAAGTATTTTGTAATCTTTTTTCTATAGCCTTTTTAACTTATTATTATTCAAATTCAACTTTTGGTAATAGTAATAAATTTATTTCGGTCGACACCTTTTTAGCGACACTTTTGGCGGAAAAAATTAAGTAAACGTATAATTTTTTTTCTTTAGCCTTTTTAGGCTTATTTTTACACCAAATTAAAGACTTATATTACTGTCTTGTAAATTGTAAAAACTAACTATATTACATGAAACATCACTTTGTATTATTTATATAGAATAATAAGTTAAGCTAATTTATTAAGCTAATTTATTATTCAAGCGGCTAGTTGCCAAAACAGTACATAACCATTGCTTCAAAGGATTTACTATATTGATAAAACATGTAATTTCTTTTTTGTAAAGACTTATATACTTGAGGGGCCTTTTATATAAAATCATACGCAAAATGAGCAAGACACAAAAGTCATCTCCTTCAAACCATACTCTGTCCCAATATATCAAGTAATATACGTAAATTTTCTCATGTATTAAACTATAAAAGCAATAACCATATCCACCTTGTTTAAAATAGATTGGTTTCATAAACGTCATGTAAAAGATTCGACCATGTTAATTCTTATTCATATTTTTATTTGTTGTTTAAGATCATGTAACCTTAACATAAGAATGAGTAAATATCAATTATGAATATTATACGGTTCCGTATCGAAAGGATAGTATAAAGTTTACCTCTATGCAAACCGACGACAAAATGAGATCGAAATCAAAAGCGAGCACGAACATGAAAACTAAGATTCAACTAAATGATCGACGTGGACTCAAACTATGCCCGAACATGAACTTAACCCAATACGACGTTCCAACGTTAAAGATTCGACGTAAACCCAAAACGATGCATGGTCGTGATCACGAGCACGAACAACTCGAACATCAACGTCATATCTTGAGTAGTCTTTGATGTTGGCTCAAAATTCGAGCAACCAACAACCTAGACTATGACTTGGCTAACATTCTTAAATGTGTACCAAAGTCGGTGAGCCGCAAAGCTCTAACCACGAACCGAACCTTAACCACACGAACCAGCTGAAACTAACACGAACACGTACAACTCTACTTGATCATCAACTCTGCCCGAAACCCGAGTTTGATATCCCACGCTACCATTGCATACTTAAAAATAAAGAACTTGGAGAAGAAACCTCAAGTTTGCTGCCGTAATTTAGTTTAGATATATTTAGGGAGTTTGTGTTGTTATATTTACCATCGTGATTCGTAACCGAAAGACATACATGTAGTGTGCTTAGAAAAATAAAAGTCAAATTTGTTCTTGTTGTTGCTTGTATGACCCGATACAAAGAGAGAAAGAAGAGAAGTATACTTGTGATCTTTGCTTTATGTAGAAGTATTAAGAAGACTTGGACTTATAAATCAAACTAAAGTATGGCCCCAAGCTTTGTTTATTACATAGGGAACATATAGGACATGACTAATGCTAAAGATATGGAAGCATGCGTCTGATGGCAAAGAAAGAAAAGGAAAAGATAAGCTAGTTAGTGGCTTCATGTTTTAAACAATGGATAATGTGTTCTTAGCATGAGTATCTACTAAATAATTAAAAAAAAACATATGTATTATAAACAATGAGGGAGGGCGGTTATAGGTATGTATCTACAATTAAATAATGAGCTAGGTAGACAACTTAGGACATGATGGAATGACAAATCAAACATGCTTGGCCTCCCATTTCTTGTTGTCGTGAATTTTGCTCAAAAGGGGACAAGAAAGTGGCTAACATGGTGGTTAAATGGTAAAGTGAAGGTCCAAAGGTCTAAGTTTATTATAAATTAAACATGTCAGTGGATGATTTGAATTTATTTCTTGTTTGTTGTTGTTATGGACGGCTTGGCATGGTAGAATGGGTAGGAAAGTATAAATTTTTGTGTATTGGTTATAAATGTGGGTATTTGTTAAAGTGTAGATGGTTTTGTGGGTTCTCATGCATGCATGAATGTGTTTTATTGCAAAACATAGACGTTTTACGTAACGAATAATAATAATAAGTGAAAAGTCATAAATTATTTTCGTAAAAATAATATAACACTTGTTGAACGTAAACTTTTATTTGTTTAATGTCCGTTTACGTTGAATGTTGATTTTTAGTTTACGCGATTTAACTATGTGATTTAAAACAAAAGTAAACGCGTAAAAGTTTAAAAATAAATAGTTGAATATTTATTGACGTAAAAAGACGTGAAAATGTGAATTGTTACAGTCTCCCCGTGTTAAAAGAATTGCGTCACGCAATTCAGTTTGAGTTACCTTCCGGAATAATGTTGATGAAGAGGTGTATATACTTGTCTTAATTCTCCTAATACATGCTAAGTCAATTTGCTATCTTAAGGTGGAATCACATTGGTACGGGTCTCAATTTCTTGATGATGGTTGAACTTGTCAGTGGGTTGTCCTTCGAGAATATAATTAGAAAATTTGATTTTTAACAAAAGTTTTATAGTGACTACTCCTCAATAAGGCATTGTACTTCCCTGAATTATACATAGTTGATCAGGCTATGTATATTTGAGGGCTAACAATGCTATGCGAATTTTTGTCAAAATAGTGTTATGATTTCATAATACTTGTGAGAGTAGTTTACATAAATAGTTAGAGAATTAAAGTAACTTTGATGAAACTTTCACAATCATAGATTTGATAGATAATTGAAATGGTTCAGTACAACAGAAATGAAAAAGGGTACAACGGAATTTTAAAAGAGTACAACGGAAATTTCTAAAAAATTATAGCCTATGGTAGTTCCAACTTAGGGTTCACAAGTCGAGGCGAGGAAGTCTTCCTCCTAAGCTTCGATCTCATCTTCAATGTTGTTAGGGTCTTGGTCGATTTCTTCTCCTCCCAAAGCTTACACCACTCCATGTGTTTTAGTATCTTCAGCTTGGTTTCCATGATTTCGATTCCTTAGCTCCGGGAAATCACTCATGTAGTGCCCTTGATTTCCACATTCATAGCAAGTGATGGTCCTTTAATTGTTAGCAGTAGTAGGATTCCAACAATCCCTAGTCAAATGGACGACTTTCTTGCAGTTTGCGCACTTTACAATGCACGGGCCATGGTGGTGAAACTTGCACTTATTGCACAATGTAAGAGTTCCAGCATATCACCAGACCCAACGGTGTAAGCCCTTTCAGTGTTTTGTCTCTTGTTTTGTTGTTGGTGCCCCTAATTGTTTCTAGCATTAAACTCCAACTTTCTTTTTTGTTCGGCTTGTCTTTCAGCAATAGTGAGGACTTTTTGATCCATCTGATCGTTAGCAAACTCAATTGCTTTTTCCATCGTCTTGGGTTGATATGACATTACATTTCCCCGAATCAAATTAGGAAGTTCAACAACATATTTCTCAACTTCATCTGATTCCTCGTAAAACATCCTTCCACACATCAGTACAAGCTCTTGAAAATGTAGAGTGTAACTCACGACATCAGTACCTTTTACTTTTAGGTTCCAGAGCTCAATTTCTAACTTCTTGATTTCACCCCTTGGGCAGTATTTGCCTGTCATCATCTTCTTTAGTGTCTTCCAGTCCATAGCATAAGAAACATCTTGAGTAACAGTCTTCATGAGGGAGTTCCACCATGTCAGAGCATTTCCAAAGAAAGTGCAAGTAGCAAACTTAACTTGGTTCTCAACAATACAGTTACTTATATGGAAAACTGATTCCATCTTTTCAAGCCATTGAGTTAGACCAACAACTCCTTCAGTACCCTTAAAAGTAAGGGGTTGGCAGTTTAAGAAGTCCTTGAAGGTACAATCTCGGGGAGTGCGAGTAGGTCTTTCAGTCCCTGATCTTAAATTTTGGCTACCATCACCATTTACACCGATGTTCCTTAGTTGTTCTTGATTTGCGATTGCTTCAGCGACTCGTGTTTCGATTAGCTGATTGATGGTAACAACACTCATTAATAGCTGTCATAGGGGAAGCAGCCGCTGCACAGCAGCTCTTGCATAGCAGAGGACTCCTTGGTGGCAATAGTGTTCTAAATCACAACCTTATAAAACCGCGAGTTTTCATAAACAATCACATACATGACATGGGCGTACAACATAATATATAACAAGATCATATCACACAGTGATTATATAACATGACTAGGGATCACAACCAACATAACAAAAGTGAGATCCGACTAACATAATACAACACATAAAATAATAACAAATCACATCACACAGTGATTAAAAACATGACTAGGATCACAAACACATAACATAATTGAGATCGACATGACATAATACAACACATCATATATAACTGGAAAACATACATGATTGTTTGATACAAGAAATGAAAATACAAGTCCTACTACCGTGCTAGCTGGGCATAAAATCCATAATACTTAGCCAGCTAACATAATGATAGCTATGAATACGACATGAGAAGTGTAAACCTAGGCAGAACTACCAGCGCCCTCGAGATTAACTACATGAGTCTGATCTCTAGCCTGAAGTGCATGAATCTGTCCCAATGCCGCTGACAATTGTCCCTGTAGTGATGAAACCTGTGCAATCAATGTCGTCATCAGTGACTCATGTGAGGCGATACAGTAATCCTGCATCTAGGTATGAGTCCTATATGCTTGCCGTTCATAGTGAACTGCCGAACTCAACCTAATGGAATGTGCCCAAGCCTCTCGGGAAACGAGGGCCTCCTGATCCCACAACATCGTGCAAATCTTAAGTATCACCTGTCTACCCGACCAATCCTCTACTCTCTGAACTAACTGAGTCTGCCGATCCTGAGTATCCTCCTATCACACTAGCATAACAATCCTTGTGCTGCTCGGAAAACCGCAGCAAGATCGTCACTCTTGCATTTGACCCCTTCGAAGGGTCGTATAGTCTACCCAGCATCCACCACAGCCACTGTCGGTCTACCCAAACAATCCCTAATGTCAATAGCTTGCTTGACCTCCTCGGCTCTCCGACGTCTGATCTCGGCATCCATAGTGCCAATAAACACATAATCCGCTCTATGACCTCCAGTAGGTCTAGGAGCAGTAGTCGAACTCTCCCCTACCTCATACCTTGATGTGGGAGCAGACGGACATAACCTCTTACGAGGTGGTAACTTGGCCTCGGGAATGTCTCCCTACAATTGACTATTGACTGGTGGTGAATGAAAATAGTAGAGGCCGGTAGTGGTGGGTACTGGTGATGATGTAATGGAAATGATGTGGTACATAAGGTGGAAACTGTATGGATGAATGGTGGAGGTGGTAGTAGTGGTGAGCGGAATCTGAGAGTAGTGGAGATGCCCAAAGGTGATAGTGGAGATGTGTGGAATCGGTTAAGGCAAGAAGATCTCGACCTTCGCTTCTAGATGGCAACAGTATATAGGTGTATGTTAGTAATGTGTATGATTTTATAAGTTCGATTACGTGACCTAGGGTCTGACAGACATCCTAGCCGTGTGCCGTCTAGGTGATGGTACAGGTGTAGGTGCAGTCTCATCAGCCTCAAATACCTCTGTATCCCTAGCTAAGGGAACAGGTACACAAAACGTGTAACAGAAAGTCGGGCGGACAAGCTAGGTGGCTGCTTCTAGCTCCTCCTCCTCGTCATCATCTTATCTCAAAGGAAGCGCCTCATCCTCATCATTGGTATCAATCATCGTCGTCGTCATCATCAGAAAGAGCTCATCATCATCTCCCCCGTCAGCGGGATCATCAGCAGGATCCTCCCGGGGTCCTCCTCTGGACCTCCTCCGGGTTAGAGTCTGCCACAGAGCCCGGTGATAGGGCTACAGTGAGGGCATCACGGGTAGAGGCTGGTCCCTCACCCAGGTGCCTCATTATCATATGCACTAAGTAACTACGGGGTAACTCAGGCTTAGGTAACGTATGGCGACCTCGGCAGGTGAAGGTGGGTGCTCATGACCGGTACGTAGATCGGGAGACGGAGTGGGTGCCTCAGGTATCCTAGGCACATAGCCGCGTATGTTGGAGCTACCGCTTGCATTGGGACGTCCATCGTACTGTATTACAATGACTCTGGAGAACCTGTCATTAGACAACTCCTCATCATCTCCCCTAAAAGACTCTCCCCCTGGCTCAGAATCAGAAGAGACAGATTGTAGTGACTGTGACTGCTTGAAGTAACACAACAGAATCCTGTAACACTCAATAGCGTTTAATTAGTACTTATAGAAGACCAATAATAATATACTTAATATATTATAAACACGTATGAGAACCATGCAGCATCTAGTATACCCAACTAATGCAACAAGTGACGTATGAATGAATGTCCCATAAAAATCCCTTTTTATGATGCAATGTTTGAAAACGGTTATAGTCCAAGTAAAACATTTGACCTGGTTCTCTATAACCTTGGCTCTAGATACCAATCTGTAACACCCCCAAATTGGGTCGCAGCGGAATATGAGTATCCGGGAGCGTTACATTATAGATCAATAGCACAAAATACGATACATTGGATTTATTGAAATTGTTTAATACAAAGCACAACGGCTTAAATTGTTCAACACTTGATAACAAAGATTTTAGATCATAACAATATCCCAACATGTAATGACTCCAAATCTTTAATGCATGACTCCTAAAAGACTATCCCAATGTATCCTTAGCACCTCGTGCCTCATTGACCTGAGAAAAACATGCTTAAAAACGTCAACATAAAGTTGGTGAATTCATAGGTTTATGTAAATGTAATGTAGGACCGTAAGATTTTCAAATGTATGATAATGCAACATATGCAAACATCACAAATGTAATTACGTTTCCCTAAGCTCATGACACCGAAGCTCGACATGTATGAATTGCAATATAAATTGCCTACATTGCCCGTGATGATGTTCTAACCCGCAACATCCGAATCCGACATGGTATACATCCGTTGGTTCACTCCGTGACACCAGTGAGAGCTACTCACCCGGATGGGGATGTCAACCCCAAATAGATCTATTTATAACATTCGCGCTCACACAAAGTAATTGACAGTTCATGATAATGGGCTCTGAGGGTTATCGCTACTTAGGCAAACACGTAATCATGATAAAATGTACACTTACGTCCAATTTGTAAAACAAAGCATGTTTCTCACCCCAAAAGTTGTAAATCATTGATATAGTAAAACATGGGGCTATGAACTCACCTCAACAAATGAAGTGAATGAAATAAATCAAGTGAGTGAATCGACAAGCGAAGTCCGAATGCAACCTAATTAAACATAGGTCGTATGAATACTATGCACTTTGAATAACCAATGCCATACATAATTCTATATAGTTACATCACCACCTAAAAGTGTTTGTTTAATTTATAAAATTAAACAATTTGATTTGCATTTGTAAAATAAATGTTCATGAATCCGTATTGTGAAAATGTTAAAATTGTCCAACAATTATTCGTTTATGAAAAGTAATTGTTTTATCACCTTTAGATAATTATATAATAACATTATATAATTAGTTTAATTGATTTCACAAAAATAGTGCATAAGGTTTTATAAACCTTATATCTTTTTCGTTTCAATTCCGTTTTGCATATTCTTTATATCCGGGGTTTCGTATTTGAATGATATATTAAAATATCATTTTTGTAAATATTAAGTTACTGATGAACAGTAATATTTAATCAATTTAATAAATTATATAAAACTACTTTTATATAATTAATCGTTGTAATATTAAAAATGTCGTAATTTATTCGTTTTACCTCTGTTTAATACGTTCTTTATATATATGGTTTCGTATTTGAAAAATCTAATCAACCATTACATTTATTATGTGTATTTTTACTGTTGTGAATAGTAACAGTATGTATATATTTATAAAAATGCTTTTTATAAATATTAATTGTTGAAATCGTATAAAAATCATATCTCATTCGTTTTAATTTGGTTTTTAGTGATTCTTTCGCCCACGTATTCGTAATTAAAAGCTTTATCCAACAAAAATAATTCCCATCAGATCACTATCGTGAACAGTAGCCGGTTTTTATAAAACTACTTTTATAAAGTTACTTTTGTTTATTTTATTACATTAAACATGAAAAAGTCATAACAAATTCATTATCCATTGGTTTTTCAAGTTTCTTACATTTTTAGAATCCCAAAAATGTGTACTTTTTAGATAAAAATATAAAAGTATCATTTTAGTTTACTATTCCATTTGTTTTTATAAACTTTCTTTTATAAAAACACTTTTTGTATTTAATCTTGTAAAACTCATATTTCCTTCGTTATTTATCTGTTTCGTGAGTTCTTTACATATTTATAAACCTCATAATATGTACTATCACAGAAAATTATTAAATTAATTTTATCAGTTTCGAGTAAATACAGTTTTTATAAAGTTTGTTTTATAAAAACACTTTTTAATGTTTAATCTTGTAAAAATCATAACTCCTTCGTTATTTATCCGTTTCGCGAGTTCTTTATATGCTTGGATTCCTTATTTCATGTACTATTTTATAAAATGATAATTTTTTTTCTCCCAGGTACTGTTTGCTACAATAACTTTGAACTGTTTTTATAACCTTTAAATAACTTGTTTTTATATATTAATAACTTATATAAATTATCACAAGTCCTCTAATTTATATAATACACATCTTGTGTATACATTAAGTCCTCTACTTCATAACAAGTCCAATAAAATGTTTTACACATTTAATTAATCACATAGATTTCATTTTTAACTAAGTACCCATAAATTGATAAATAATCATAATA
Organism: Tanacetum coccineum; assembly: GCA_026074375.1. Taxonomy (NCBI): domain Eukaryota; kingdom Viridiplantae; phylum Streptophyta; class Magnoliopsida; order Asterales; family Asteraceae; genus Tanacetum; species Tanacetum coccineum. The sequence continues at coordinate 441 of BQNB010069586.1, read as the reverse complement.
TTTATCCATTGTTTATAAATACTTGTTTCAAATATATTAACATGTTTTTATCATCATAATGATCATATAAAAAATGTAGTTCGTCCATAACCATGCGTGTTAATAGTTTATAAACTCATAAGATGTCCCTATGTGGTGATTAATAACATAGAAATTATATAGAGCATGAAATGATAAAGATAAATAGATTAGGGTTATATGTTGGACCTTAATGAGTGTGAGGTAATGATGAACAAGATTAAACCCTTGTGGCTCAAACCCTTAGTTTGAAACCCTTAGAAGAAAACCCTAATATCTCAAAGAAAACTCTAACTCCTTACTTGTGCAAACCCTTTCAATTACCCAACCAAGACTTTAATGCTTCCTTAAATATACGCCTACTAGAGATCTTAGGATTCTTAAACAAGTTTGAAAATTGAAAATGTAAGGGTGAGGGTCTGC